>AP027103.1:19185401-19424656 GCA_028142955.1 Pinctada fucata | reverse complement strand
CTCTCTCAAACAACAACAACGGAGGAGGAGGAAAAGAGAGAGATCTCTCTCAACAACAACAACGGAGGAGGAGGAAAAGAGAGAGATCAATTTTAGTGTGCGCCCGATCTGTTGGCGTGAAGGTGTATCGAAATACCCAACTCAAAATTTCGATGCTCATATCTTTTCAACAGTAAGAGATAGAAAAAATCAGAAAGACTAATAAGACAGATATATGGATAAAAAATAATAATATTGAAATTTTAGGAAACTTCATAAGCTTAATTTTTGTTTACTATTATAAGCAAAAAAATTTGGAAATATGAAGGACGGTGAAGGACGTCATCGTAATAAATCGTTACAGTGTGCATCTAGCATTTCATATCTTGCATGGCTGTCGACTTTCAAAAAGAATGGAAATTGTAGATAGCAAAATACGAGATATTTAAGCTTACAAATAGCAAAACATGAAATTTTCGGTCCTTTTGAGTAATTCGACGCTCCCTTTAAATATTTGAATCTACTAAAAAACATGATAAAAACATAACAGAGACCAAAAATAAAAAAGACCAATCTAGCTTTTACTTCAAACGTAACGTTGGAGAACTTTCATTGTCCTAGCTTACAGGGTTCTTGAGAAGTCGCTGATCCAATTTTCCACGGTTACGAAAACAATAGGTCTTCCGACGGAAGTCGGAAGACCTAATTAAGCTTATGAAGTTTCCTAAAATTTCAATATTATTATTTTTTATCCATATATCTGTCTTATTTAGTCTTTCTGATTTTTCCTATCTCTTACTGTTGAAAAGATATGAGCATCGAAATTTTGAGTTGGGTATTTCGATACACCTTCACGCCAACAGATCGGGCGCACACTAAAATTGGTAGTCCGAGTCCGACTCGAGAAAAGCAGTGTTGAGATTTTCAAATTCCGATTTCACGGCAATGATGAATATGCATTTCATAAATACATTTCGATATACACAATTTGATTTTAAAACAGTTGATTAATTTAGAAGAGATCAGTTAATTAACACCCCCCCCCCCCCCCCCCCCCCCCCAATCAAATGGTTGCTCACCAACAATTATCGGTTTGAAAATTTAATGTTACTGCTATTTGAAAACTGAAATATATAATATAAATACATGTAATGTGACGTCCTTCATATTTCCAAACCAAAAATTGTATAGGAGGAAGACACTCTTGTTGCAACCGCAACAAGAAACCTTTCTAGTTTCTGCATCATTTTGCGTTCAAATTTATGACATTGAAAAGTTTTACGGTAATAGAATTAATTGCCACAAAGTGTTGTTATAGTAAGTTCATGTATCCCGGAATGCCCACAAAATAATTCAATTCTACCTGTCGGTGACAATGACAATGACAATGACAATAATTTATTCTTTTTAAACGTACATGGTACATTGTTAAGAAAATACGTAATATACATTTCAATTTTGATATGCATACGTGGAATACAAACATATAGAAATAATGTGAAAGTAATTTATACATTTAACCTAGAGGGTATGTTACCCTACCAGTAATCACACTTATAAATTGACATACTTTTTTGATAAGAACAAAGTTTCGAGAATTAAAAAGCTCATTAAATTTTAAAGTATTTGGTCTATTGGTATAATAATTTGGTAAATATTTCATCCTAGCACATTTAATGACATGATATTGACAAACAAAAAGGTAGTGAAATTCATCTCCTAACTCATCTTTCGAGCACAAAGTACATTTTCTATTTTCTCGTGCAATATTCATCCATCTACCACTTTCTATAGGGAGGTAATGGTTACATGTTCTAAATTTGCTAAAAGTATTTCTAAATTTTGGAGATAATGACAATAGGTAGTTTTCTAAATACAAATCGTTTTTTAAAAATTCGATAATTCAAACCTTTTGATGATGAATTCATATCATTATTCCAGTTCTGTCTAAATTGATCAATGAGTATATTTTTGATCGTATCTTTTAGCCATTTAATACTGCTAAACGCTTGGTTTTCCCAAACGTAGGAAAGGCCACAGTGGTCAAAAATCTGTTTTACATGTCTTATCCAAGGAAAATCTTTACACAATGCAATCTTATACATACATTTTGAAATCTTATTTTCATTAGCAGTTATCATTTTCGCCCAAAAAGATACCATTCTTAATTTTACATCAATTTCAATAGGATATCGACCCAATTCGCCATATATCATAAAATTAGGCGTGTTCTTTCTAAGTTTAAGTATATACTTACAAAACCTTAAATGAAGTTTCTCTAAATTACCAGTATTATATAGTCCCCAAACTTCACATCCATATAAGAGTATGGGCTGTACAATTTTATCAAATAAATCTAAGATACAATCAAAGGATAGATTATGAGATTTCGATTTTCTAAGTATACTATACATAGCATTGATTCCCTTTGAATACTGGTTTTCTACATTTGCTTTAAAAATACCATTTCCATCGGTACATCAAAGAATGTGGGCATTCCGGGAATAAACCACATACAAGACAATTAATCTATTTAACACGTGGAAAACAAGAGTAATAAAAACATACTGGACAGGTGATAATTACTATGTAAACAATGCTTGATCTACCTGTGACATATATTTGCAGGCGCTGTACAGCAGGCGTTAAAAAGTAGACAACTTTATAATTTATTTTCTAATAAAGTATATAAAATATCGGAAAGAAAATTACATATCTGAATACTAGAGACCATCACCTATCCAACCATGTAAGTATCAATAGTATACGACCATCCAAAAACCTGCAGGCTTGTACTTTTTTATTGCAGGCGTCTGCAGGCTTTGCAGGCTTGTTTAAGTGTGACCGTATATTTCAATATACCTTAATTGTCTGTGGACCACCTCCCCTCCCGCCTTCAAGCCCATTCGGCAAAGTTTCTCCGAGGATTATTAACAGATCTGTTTACAAGTCCCTGGTTTCCCCTCAAGCCGACTCAACTCATAAGTTAAACTTGCATCAGCATTTGCTCTGGATTTCATTGGATATATTGCAATGTACAAAGTGATGAACAGAAGGGAGTGCTCCACTGAAGATCGGTGAAATACGGAAGACGATTTGTTTACATTTCAGGAAAAGAAAATCGAAAATTGATGTGGATTTGAAACGTTGAATAACTTAATTAGAAAGATACAATGGCAAATCGTAAAGCGAATGACAATAGGAAAGGAGCAGGTTTAATGGCACAGGTGAGTCAGACTTTTTATTCTTTTTTTTTCGAATTTCCTCTGACAGTGATATCTCAAATTGCGCTAGTGCAGTACTGGTCGATGACCAGTGGCCGCCCAGGACCAGTTACCGCCTACTGCATTTTAGAGGGACTTAGGATTGAAATAATGACATGAAAATTGTCAGAAGGCTTTTAGACATATAATTTCCTGATTATGAAAAAAAAATAATCTCATCTGGTCGCTAGATTCGTGAAAATAACAAGAAGAGGATTATTGACATGAATTCTGGGGTTGGGGAGAGGGTATGTGTATTCCATCGATCAATGTGGTCGTTTGCTTTGGGACTTTTTTATAAAAAGGCACCATACTATCAAGTAAAGATTACTTTTATTGCCTGTGAAAGCCCTGGAACAAAATATTAAAGGGTGGGGTCTAATGACAAGAAAGTCTAATGACAAGAAAGACAAGAAAATGAGTTTTGGACGCTATTTAGTTACCCCCGGACTTTTAAAAACAATTTTTCTGTGATCTTTTAATAAAGAAGACATAAATAAGTAAAAATATATCAAGTTTGGTTAAAACAATAACATTGGTGGCTTCTGCGTGGCCAATAGATATTGACAAGAAAATCAAAAAGGTCTAATGACAAGAAAATGAAATGACAAGAAAGACAAGAAAATTTGTTTTAAATGTTTTCAAGTTATATCTGGACTATTTATTTACTTATTTCTTTATGTTATTAATAAAAGGGATGTATTTGAATGGTAATATATCAATTTTATGAAAAAAAAGTTAAGATGGCTTCGTTTTACCGCACCAGTTCAAAAAGGTCTAATGACAAGAAAATGAAATGACAAGAAAGACAATAAAATTTGTTTTAAATGCTTTTAAGTTTTTCTGGACTATTTATTTACTTCTTTCTTTATGTTATTAATAAAAGGGATATATTGAAATGGTAATATATCAACTTTATGAAAAAAAGTTAAGATATGGCTTCGTTTTACCGCACCAGTTCACAAAGGTCTAATGACAAGAAAATGAAATGACAAGAAAGCCAATAACATTTGTTCTAAATGCTTTTAAGTTATATCTCGACTATTTACTTCTTTCTTTGTGTTGTTTATAATAGGGATATATTTGAATGGTAATATATCATCAACTTTATGAAAAAAAAAAAATTAAGATGGCTTCGTTTTACCGTACCAGTTCCAAAAGGTCTAGTGACAAGAAAATGAAATGACAAGAAAAGTATACAAAAATGGTATATGCTTTAAATGCTTTTAAGCTATACCCTGGTTATTAAGATACTTCTTTCTCTGTTTTATCAATAGAAGGGATACATATAAATAATTGTATTTCAAATTTGATATCAAATTATTGTTGATGGCTACTTATTACCGCACCAGTTCAAAAAGGACTAAAGACTAGAAAATGAAATGGCAAGAAAATTTGTTTTTAACGCTTTTTAACCTATCTCTGAATATTTTGAATTAAGATGAAAAAAAGAATGTAAAAATGGCACATCAGAATTTTCGAGACGTAAGGACAAATGACGAGAATTGAATAATGACTAGAAATAGAATCATCATAAAGTTGTCTACATATCAGATTTTATACAAGGTAAAGATACATGTAAGTTACTTTTTAATATGTATATTATTTCGTAATAAAATATATGATTTGATTATTATATTTGCTATTACCATGACGTGGACGTGAGGCCTAGAATTAGGGAAGCTTTTTTTTAATCTGTTTTTTTTTTTTTTTTTTTCAATGTAACCTAATACTGTGTAGTGTTCAACTAATTGTGTTCAGTCTATGGAAACAAAGATGCGATTTACACTCTGTGCAGGGTACAAAACCTGCAGTCACCATCCATGTCTTCTGGGGCTGCACACTACCGTCCATCCCAACGTCTTCAAAAATAGCATCATGAAAGAAAATATCGTTATCTTAGTCGGGACAACGTAATTCCTTTGAATATGTTCAATAGATACTATTGAATACTTCACATTTAACCAACGATCGATAATGTGACAATATGACGGATACTTTTTATTGTGAAGTTTAAAGAGCGCGGCAATGTCGGAGAAACAAATTTTACATGGACTTAAATGTCTGTATTGAAAATCATGTATTGTATGTGTTTAAATGAAAATGTTATCTTATTATCTTGGAACAAAAAATCATCGGACATTTTGTCCGGCTCGGGACCAGAAACTGTCGGACATTTGAAAAATCCACCGGAGATCGCCGGCAATCCGGCACTTTTCGTAAACTCTGCTGGCTAATATATTATCTGCTGAAGCCAAATTTTGGGATGATAATGAATTATAATTGAACCTTTTTATTGGTTTGAAATTGCCAAAAGTAGTGTCGAAAGGAGCTGATAAGATAAGGCGTAAAATCTGCCCCGAAAAAGTGGAATTTTCAAAATGGGAATTTAAAGAAAATTCTTTCACAAAATTGAAGCCAGTTCTTGGTTTTGTCATAGACAGCAGTTGGATGAGATTTATCGTGCATCGTTTTCCTAAATTTTTCTCTTTCTCTTCGATATCTCGATCGTGCACATTTTTTTTAATCTATCTCTGCGTTTTACTAACATAGTTTTGCATTTATTTTATCACATGTACATATTTAATTCCACAGCACTTTTCTTTTAACTTACATTTTTAGAAGTAGTTTTATTTTTAATTTTTCTTTTTTAGTTGTCAAAATTACTGCGGAGGATTGAAATGAATTAATTCCTATAAAGTCACAACTACAGATAAGAAATTTAAGTTGTAAGCGTATCGTCAAGTAAGATTCAAAATTAAGGTATGACTTTATATTTAAGTAAGTTGTATTATTCAAATAAAAAATTTGAGACGTGGCATGCCTTCTTTAAAGTAAAGTCTATGTGAAAACTTACGTTTAATTTCTTGAAATCGGTTCACAATCGTAAATAAAAAAATCTGTCAATATTAAAAAATAAGAGCAGAACGATACAGAAAAATTGAATTTCTAGAAAAGAATGGAATTAAGAAGCCCTAATATTTACCCCCAGTGATTGATGCGTATGTAGTATCGCCGGCTAATTATCCAATTAATGCGTATGTACATGTAGTATCGCCGGGTAATTATCCAATTAATCAATTAACCGTTTCGACGTGTGTGGGTAGTTCTATATTAGCAGATCGAAATTTTGAAATTTAGTTTGCAAGATAATATTTAAGTTATTTTAAAATGCAAATTATAGTTACGGACACACAAAAAGCGATATTCAGAGATGATTGTCAGATCATATTAATGAGAAGCTTTGATTAAAAAAACGTTATTTGTGACTGAAAAATTTCTGCCGCTCATCAAAGACATTACCCAAATCAAATTTGTTTTAAAATATGAAATGTCCATTAATTGTGTCGAAACATTAAGTATATATTTAATATTACTTTTATGAACACTGACATTATGAGTACCAAACGGAAAGAAAAAAGGAAGAAAGGAACAGGAACGATTGAAATGAAGGACATATTGTATACAGTTCCACTACATTTATCTATTACGTATACTCATTCAGTGTGCGACATGAATAAGAAAAAAAAAAAGTTATGAAATAGATTTGACATATAAAGCAAATTTAAAAGAACAGAGACAACAGAATGAAGCTTAATTGTGTTTCCCTTTTTACAGAACGCTGACATTTCATGTGAAAGTCATATGAATCCTTGCTCACCGTTGTATATATCCTCTCGATTAGCACACTGATTGATGTTAATGTTGTATTTGGTTTAAAAGTCATCTTATACACTTTATTCATTCATTACATATATATATATATATACTGAAAAAATGTATACTATCAGCTCTTTGCATTCTCTTGTCATAGCATTCCTAGCCTGTGATTTTCTCGTCAATACACAAATGGCAATCGTGACCCCATCTGATACAATTTTCGAATAAAAATTGGATTAAATATTAGTATCATATCTAATCTTTCAATATAATTCAGACATCGCGAAAGTTTTTACAACTTACCAGACATTTTAAATTTTTTGTAGAAATTCAAACATGTTTTAAAAATTAAGAAAAAAAAAAAATGAAATATTTCACCAGTCAATACACAAATTGCCGACTTGTACATAACCCCATATTATACTGAACTTGAATAAAAGTAAAATGAAATATAAGTATTACATCTAACCTTATAACGAAGTATAACTTTTCCTATTCTGTACTTCAATTCCTTATATAAGTGTTTTCTTGTCATTCGTTTTCTTGTCATTATCTCTTGAGTTATATTGTCAATCTACATTCGGTCACTGTGATCCCAAATGGTACAAAACTTAGATAAAAGTTGGATGGAATTTTAGTTTAGTAATATCTAATCTTTATATAAAATATAACTTTTAATATGATTTTTCAATTTCCATTAAAAAACCTTTAATAATCAATATCTTGTCATTCGTTTTCTTGTCAGTATACCCCTGGGATTTTCTTGTCAATACACAATTGACCACTGTGATCCCAAATGATACAAAATATGGATAAAAATTGGATTAAATATTATTATTAGACCTAATCTTAAAATAGAATATAACATTTCCATACATTTTCCCAATTTTATACTTTAAATCCTTGAAAAATGTCTCTTCTTGTGAATTATACCTTTCTTGTCTTTATACCCCACCCTGTGTATTGAAGCCACCAACATTCTTTTTTTTTTTTTTTTTGTCAAAGACAGTTTCTAAATATTCATTTATGCAATTTCTATGATTAAATGTTGAAATTGTCATGCATTATCAATTTATTCAGCTCTATATTCTATATAAACACTTTTTCTTGTCAATCTGTTTTCTTGTCAATAGACTCTCATGATTTTCTTGTCAATACTAGTCGTGTAATGAAGCCACCAACATTCTTTCTTTTGTCAAAAACAGTTTCCAAACATTTGTATGATAAAATGCTAAAATTGTCAGGCATAATGAATTTATTCAGCTCTTTATTCGATAGAAATACTTTCTTGTCATTCTGTTTTCTTGTCATTAGACCTTTTCAGTTTTCTTGTCAATACTTAAACTGTCGTAGGGAAGCCATCAAAGTCACTTTTGTGAAATTATTGGTTTATTTTCGTTTCTATAACCACTGTCCATCATTAAAACATAAAACATAACATATAAAATGGTTTTGAAAGACTTAAATACATTAAAATATCATTTTCTTGTCTTTCTTGTCATTAGACTTTCTTGTCATTAGCCTCTTCCATATTAAAGTTTACAGAAAAAGGAGCCAAATAGGCGGTAACTGGTCCTGCAGTCTTGCAAACAGTGTCCAATTTCAGTTACACTTTCAGACATTATACAGATAAAATGATTAAATTTTTCAGAGAAAATCGTATATAATACAGTGAAATAAGGGTACATCATTGTCCATCCAAAGTTTCAATCAAATATTTCATCAATTACAAATTCTATTAGAAAAAAACCCTGAAAAATAGGCGGCCACTGGTTTTCCACCAGTAGTCAAAAGCGGGGTAAATTAAACAGCCCCATGCCTAAATCCTGAATGTTATGATTCAACTTAGTGTCATTGGCAAGTTGGAAAGTGAAAATCCTAGGACCCTTTTCAGTTCTAATTTTTTTTTGTTTGATTGCAAAGCAAAATTCAAAAACGATGATGACGAGATGTCAGACCATCTGTGTTTTATGTGCATCTATCCATCTGTATGTTTATCTGCATCAACAATTTTAACTGTTGTGTTAGATGAAATATAGAATTCTGAGGTACCATGTTTGAACTAGGTACGTAGTAGGTACTGGTGGAGAAGTAATTATCGCTGATTTTTAAACCATTTTTTGCTCTATTTCCTTTAATTTTCAAGACTTGCACATGAAATTTGGACAGCACATACTAGAACCCTTTATCTATATTTCCATAAATTTTCAATAAATTCTGATGACTGGTACTGGTTTTATAAGCAACTAAAATACGATACTTTTAAGCACTCTTTAAATAGGTTGGAGAACCAATTATCGCCACGTGGGATCATTCTCGTCTAATATCCACAATATTCCAACAAAATTTATACCATCGGATTCCTCTATTCTTTTTCTAATCAGTTGTGATAAAAATCATTGAAAATAGTTTGAAATTTCTTCGATTATGGAGAGAGAAGACAGCAAGGTACACCGCCATCGCCCCTGAGGAGCTCGGGGAAGACAACGCATTTTCATGAAATTTAGCTGCTAAAATCTTAGCTTTCATTGCATGAATTCATTTGAAATTTCATATAAAGTTTGATAAATAGAAGAAGCATCAGTGCTGAAAAAATCAAGTCTCTGTCATATGTAGAAACAAAGATATAGGCAAAATGTCGATAATTACTGCTCGGCGATAACTACTTCCCGACCAGTATGGCTATAGAACACTTGGAGAGCTAGGATTTGATCACAGGTATTGTCTTGACTTTAGATTTGACCTTTGAATATGTATTTATTCAACCAATACAGTAAAATAGAAGATCTCGAGGACAAGGTAACAAGGTACATTTGTAATATGAAATAAATGTAATACTATGTATCGCCTCTAACATTTTGTTTAGACTGAGATTGCAGGTATATATAGACTAGAGCATCATGAGTACACGAGTGATTACTTTTTTCTGATTTTGTGTACTACTGACCTTGACCTAAACTTTAAGTTTAACCTTGACCTTGTTTTTGAAAATGATGAAATTAAGAGTTAGCTTTATTGTACCAATACTGTTGATAATACATTAAAACTTAGCAAACTGATTTATTACTTGATTCAATGTTAAACGTCTTCAAATTCAATAGCATATAATTTAGTATCAGGTAAATTCACTTTTTTGTTTGGTATACCAAAATTATGCTTATCAAAGAAGATGTAACAGATTTAAAGAAGCAACTGAGTGAAATCTATCTGTCTTCATTATTATTTTATTGAATTGGTTTGATATAAGTGTATTATTTTATACTTAAATTTCAGATGGGCTACATGAACATGGGTCAGATAGAGAATGAACTTTATGGAGATTTAGAAAACGATGAAGATTTGGAAGCAGAGTTACTTGCATTACAAGGAGAAGATAACCCTGTGCCTAAAAAGTCACCACAAAGAGGACCTAGTAAGTCATAGATAATGGTAACCCTGTATGTTTATAAAAGGTAACCTTTAATAAAAATCTAGCAAGTATCGTTAAATAATAATTCCGTACCTAAAAGATGTGAAAGGAGTAGTAGGTATTTGATTACCAGTATTGTAAGGTATTGGCATGTAAGAGGTCACTTCTCAAAAGACAAGGAAAGTACTACCTTAATGTTATATATGTCCCAATTTTGAGTACAATGTACTATATTTCAGATTATATAGGTTTTTAAACACATTCCAAAGGATTAAACATAGATTTATAACCATGATAAAGACCATAATGCAATCATAGTGACGCTTACTGGTAATTTATTTCAACTAGTATGTGGAATTTGTAATTGCAATATTTTGAAGAGTAGACAAAAAAATACTTTAAGGTGGTCTTTCAGAGCAATAGCTTACACACTGACACATTTTATAAATGGTATATGATTGTGTATTGTCAGATCGTGCAGCTGCTCTATCAGACATCGACAGAATGGCAGCAGAGTGTATGAGGGATATAGGAAGTGACGAGGAAGTTTCGGACACAGATGACCCTGATTTACTGGCAGAGTTACAGGACTTGGAGGAAGATGACACTCCTGCCCCTGCCCCCTCCCCATCGCATACTAATAACTCTGCACAGACTCCCGTAATAAAGAAACCAGAAGTGAACATGGTTAGTGTATTAGAAGACAGACTGAGTATGTATAGGACAGCGATGGAGAATGCTAAATCAGCCGGAGACGGATCAAAACAAAGGAGATTAGATAGAGGCATTAAGGTAGAGCAATATTACCTGTAGATCTGTATCACTTTGAGGTTTCAACAGTGTAATTCTGTTATAGATTTATAGTATATATGTATATAAAATTGTTTGAAACTAAATAGAGATGAAGAAAAGATATTCATTTTCATTTCAATTGTGCTTACTGGCAAAGGGAAAAAAATTGTGATAGGTGAACAGTAATTAAAAGGAAAGAGAATTTAGTAAGATTATGACAAATAGAGTTAATTTTGTTCGTTTTCTTTCAAGTCAATTCAAGATTTGATGAAGAAGGCAAAGGCTAACAAACCAATATCAGAGGATGATATCCCTCCCCCTGTGGCTCTAGGTGCTCCCTCCAGAGGATCCTCCCCAGCAAACACCCCAGGTCAGATATACATACATTATTCTTTAGCTTTAGGTACCTTAAGGTTTCTTCCCTTCAAATGCCCCAGGTCAGAGGTACACCTATATTTATTCTCTACATGTACTTATTTTAGTGATGTTAGTTTAAACATATTTTATTTCCGAAAACGAAATGGGACACCATTCCCTGTGTGGTGTTCATACATGTATTTATATACAGTTAGCACTGTCACAAGAGTGCTAGTTCAAGACTACGCTAACATCTAACAAGGCATACTGACTAATTCATGATTACACGTATGCTATTATTTCATTTTGCCCACTTGTCGTATGTTTCCACAAAATTATGGTTAAGTTAAAATAAGTACATTTTCTGTATTGTCAATCAAAGTATAATTTTTCCTTAATTGTGGAACAATGAATTCTTTTCTCTTTCTTTGTTTACCCATTCATTAGCAAACTTCCTTTTTAAATTTCTTTGTTAATACTTTGCTGTATGAGATGACATAAGGTGCTTACGTTGAAGTGTGGAAACTAAAGAGGGATACACTCCATAAGTCCATTTTGGGACCCAAATTCTGTCCAACAACACTTTATCTGAAACAAAGTGACTTAATATGGATTGTGTAGTTTAACAGATAAAATATTATAAGAGTATGCAGCTCAAATTTGAAGGTTGTGTGTTTGAATTAGAATATATGTTTAAATATGATATTTATTGTAATGCAACAACTTGTGTATAGATCAAATAATTTATACAATGTTATGTTAGATTGGTAAAGGTGTCTAAATGTTACAGCTAGTATGAAACCTCCGCCTAGTCATGGTTTGAGCCCTAACCAGCCGGCATCCTTACCACAGCAACCATCACAACCAGCCCAGCAACCGTCTCAACCAGCCCAACAACCACAGTCTTCTACCTCTCAAAAAGGTAAAGAATATAGGTTTGGCTTTTTTGTGTAGCCTGTAAACATACTTTTTTTACATACATGTAGCAACATATATTGGTCTTAGACTGAGTTTAAATGTAGCTGCATTATGAGTTTAAATGTAGCTGCATCATCAGTTACATTTCTTATGAAGGTAGGACTTTTGATATTTCACGTACAGTTTCCTTAAGAACAGAATTTTCATATGCTGCTAGTGACTTTTGACCTGGTGACCTTGACCTTGAAGATTGAAAAACTGTAACTTTGACCATATCTCTTGAACCATAAGGATAAGGCCTTAGAAATTGTACATCCAGATTATCATGATTGGAGTTTCATTTGATGCCAATACTTTTGACATAGTGACCTTGACCTTTTAGCAATGTTATGGATGCTGCTATGTACAAATATACACACACACCCGGCAAACTGGTCTTTTTGACAAGTCTTTTATTAATGAATTTGTTAACTAAAGAGCAAACCAATAATCATGTCTTTGCATCTGTCTTAGTATTGATTGAAATGAATTCTGTATTTAGATGATGACACCAAGAAATTACTACACACTCGGCGAGACCAGTATAAGAAAGCAGCATTGGATGCCAAGCATGCTGGAGACATGGCTAATGCTAAGAAATATGCCGGAGTTGCTAAGGTTATTTATCCAATATTGATTTAAAAAAAATGTCAAATTTCCAAAATTAGGGTTTAACTTTAAGGATAATTACATTAATAAAGAAGTGATGATTGCTTTCAATAGTGAATGTTTATTTTTTATATCTGTGTATTATACATACATATTCAGAATCAATTCTACACACACTTTTATGTTACCTCCAAACTTATTGTTATACCGTATCTGCAAATTAATTTCAGCAATTTGACAATGTGATATCTGCCTTAGAAGAAGGAAAAGAAATAGATCTGTCCAAAATGCCCCCTCCTCCTCCCTCCTCTTCTGGCTCAAGTAAGTGAAATAGTTTTACATACACATTTATTTGTATTGTCTGACAAACAGAATTCCTTATACAACATGTAAAGGATTCCATGAATTAAAAAGATAGAAATTTACAAATGTATGTCTATAATGGACAGTTTTCTTTCCTTGAGATTTGCAAACGGTCAAAGATGCATGTATGACATTTCTAGAAACATTTCAATAATTTAATTATTATTAGTGCTATTTGTAAGATAAAAATTGGATCATGGCTTGCTTCTTATGTTCTACGCACCCAAAATAGGTTGGTCAAACAATACCAGAGACTTTATAAGTTATTTATTTTCAGTTCCAAGCATTTCAGGAAAAAATTATGAAAGTAAGAGACGATCAAAGAAAGAAATATCAAAATGCTCATTCTATATTCAGATACCAATGTTGCAGTACGGACAGCACCAACACAGCCCAAAGTTCAAAGGTCATCAATGCAGGCAGCAGGGGAGACAACTCCTGATGTAGTGGTTCCTCCTCCCCCTTCTGCTGAGGGTAAGCTGCTGGAACAAGTAAACCAAAAGCTATGAAAACAATTACTAAAACATACATTCAAACACAAAATAACAAATAAGTAAACATACACATGTAATTTATCAGGATTCATTTAGTTGAATAAAAACTTTCAATTCTTTCAGGGTTTCAGTTACAAAATCCAAACAGCAGAATATGTCCAGCTTTAGGATACTTTTTGTTTGAACATCAACTTCAGGGTTGAAATGCTCTAAAACATTGAATTTTTAAAAGTACATGTAAATACTGGGTACATGTAAAAAAACAAAAATGTAATGGAGTCAACGGTGCAAACTGTATACATGTATGTGTAAAAAATTGGTTTGACACTCCATCTGATAGACTAAGATAATGAATATCTCTGACAGAAGTAATACTTTGTGTTGAAAACCACCCACAGAAAAGAATAAATGAAACTATCAGGAGATGATTGAAATCTTTAGTGCAATGTACATGTATAAGAAAATATTCAAACTATAAGTGACTTATAAAGTGCAGAGTTGTTTCACCAACTGGATATGCATATACAAAATACAGTATGTACATGTTTATGAATTACATACTAGGTATACAGTAAACTAAACATCTTACATGTGTATATATGTTACATTGTGTTCCTATCAGAGGAGAAGAAGATATTTGGTGCCCCAGAAGCTCCTAGAAATGCCATGGAAGCATTACAACAGAGGTTACAGAAATACCAACAAACAGAGGCGGAAGCCAAGGAGAAAGGAGAGGGCTCTAAAGCCAGGAGATACGGCAGAATTGTTAAGGTAGAGGATGTTGAATGTATGTTTGAAATAAAATCTTCATTCTTAGGTCATTTTAAAGGACCCTTAACCTACATTTTTGATAAAATAAAAAAATGTGCTTTGTACATTTGAATAAACTTTTCTATCCAAAGAAGACTTTTATGACAATCTATAGATACTGTCGTGTTCTGAAATATAACTAGATAAGACAATTATTTCAGTCTTACGTTCTAATGATTTTGTTATTGTAGCAATACCAGGATGCCATTAAAGCTGTTAAAGCTGGAAGAGCGTTTGATTTTGATGAGCTTCCTACACCTCCAGGTAAGTAATGTCCTTTCTACTTCAACAGTATTATGATGTCACATGACAAGAATCTCCATAGAATCAATGCTATCTTTAGTCTGGCACTTGTACCAAATGATACAATGGAGCTAGAACACTTGTGTAGAACCTTATGTTATTCGCTGCATTGTAAACAATATAAGGTCATGATGACACTACCATCCCGAAAACGTCTAGGGCTGTAGCACGTTACTCATAGTTCATATATATTTCAGCAAGTTTTATCACATAGACTTTTATAGACTCGTAAACAAAATTTTAACCCTGGTCTGTGTATATAACCCCTGTGTGAATACCAGTGTAATTTATTTGGTGGAGGATTATTGTTTACACTCCCTAAGGAGGTGCTCCGACATCGAAGGGATTTCAACAACAACAACACCAACAATAGTAGAAATTGCAGCATTCAATTCTGAATTTTCTTAGGAAGGACCCCAAATCATCCTTCTTTTAGGTCCTTGAACAGTATGTAACTTTACTAATGTACATCATTTGTAAAAAAAATTCACAGCATAAATGCACTTATTGTACTAGCAATATGCATGTAATGGTAATATAGATGTACATGTACCTTTGTATGTTTGAGTGTTTATGATTTGTAAATGATTATGATAATGCCTACTTACAAATTTCTGTATTTCCACGTGTATTTTTTAGGTTTTGCACCAATACCTACAGGGGGCTCCCCAGCTAAATCTCCGTCTAGTTCACAAACTACCCAGAATGCTGCTGCTGGTGCTCCTGTGGCCAATCAGAGACTGCAGCCTCCAGGGTCATCGCCACAGAAACAGAGAACACCCTCTCCATCACGTAAAGCTGAACCTGCCCTGCCTCCTCAACAACCTCCGCAACAAGCCCAGAAAACTCCCCAACGCCAAACATCCAGAAACTGTGAGTCATAGTATAAGTAATAAATTAATATGTGTACAGTAAACTTCACCTATAACGAACAGGTTTATAGCAAAATTCTGCTTGTAATGAAGTACAAAGAAAGTCCCTGCAGAAGTCCTATTACCCTCCATTGATTTTTGTACGCCTGTAACGAATTTGTATGTAACGAATTATCGGCTGTTACGAAGCCATCTCGTGGGCCCATGGTCATAATTTCTTCACTATTTTCACTTGATGTAACGAAATGCCCTCCAGGTATTCCCAATTAACACACCTGGCGGACAGATAATTACTAATTATCATATAATTACTCTCCCCGTCTTTTGTCCCCGCGCTAATTACCTATTAGGAGACGTGTTGTATATACATGAGGAAATTGTTGCCAATCATTCATTACTCTATTGGCATGTCAATTGTAAAGAATGCTTACTTAATAAATCACAACATAGCTATTGAATGCTGGTCTTAACTTTTCATTCATAGGAACGGCCACACCAAGGAAACATATTTAGCATCAAAATGCATGTAACGAAATATGGCTATAAGAAATTTGGACGAATGGTCCCCTGGGCTTCATTATATACAAAGTTTACTGTATTATATTGCACAAATGTTATATATATGAGCATGATACATGTATAAAATTACAATCCGTGTAAAAATTTATCTAGTAAGCTAAAATAGTAGATTTGGTATGATTTACAGATTATTGTAAAAAGCTTCTGTTTATCATTCAGAAAACTCATTTTATTTGATTAATTCTGTTTCAGCATTAAAGAAAAGTCCAACATCCCGAGCTGAGCAGCAAGCCTACTTCCTTACAGATAGAATGAATGAATATAAGCAGGCTGCACTCAAAGCCAAACGTAGTAATAATATAGAGCTAGCCAAAAAGTACATCAGAATTGCCAAGGTTGGTCACTTCATAGACATGTAGCTCTCCTTTGTATGCAAACTGATTGGGCAGTTTGTTTGTATGCTGACTGGACTGTTTACACTATATCTAGTAAATGTATCTGACTTATCATTTTAAAAATTCTTCAGGGCCTTTTAAAATGATTATGATTGCATTTTTATCATTTTCTATTTCTATTATTTCAGTTCTAAAATATAGAAGAAGATATGTTAATTTCATATCAATGAAAAGAGAGGTACTTTTTTCCCATGTACATCTACATGTACATTGTAACAATGAATATTTCTTTGATATCTTCTGATCATGTAACCATTTTCTATGAATATGTATGAACATATACATGTAATTGTCTATTTTCAGGGTTTTGAACCAATGATAGAAGCAGCAGAAAGTGGTTTACCTGTGGATATGTCAAAGGTAGGAATCACTTAAATCATACATGTATATATTATCTGCTACATCACATAAGTGAATTAGGGAGACATGAACATCATAATCGTATCAATGTCTTTTTCAAAGGAATTGTTGTATAAATATAACTATAACATGAAATTTATACAGCATATTATTGATTTTTCTTCAATACCTTATTATATTGATATTTATCTTTTCAACACCCAGATACCGCCATCTCTAGAGGAGGAGGCAGAGCCCTCTACAGTGTTGGTAGATAAAGCAGAGGTAGAGCTCAGTGGGGATCGTACAGAAGTGTTCAAGAAGCTGGAACAGGACCTTATAAAACAAATTAGAGTAAGTAAAAAAAAGTCAAGTACATGTATTATATATGTACAAATACCGTCATTGTTAGAGGAGGAGGCAGAGCCCTCTACAGTACTGGTAGATACATGTAAAGCTGAGGTAGAATTCAGTCAGGATTGGTGTTCAAGAAGCTTGAACAGGACTTTATAAAACAAAGTAGAGTAAGTTTATGTGAAAACTGTCAAATATAGTCTATGTAAAGATACCGCTGTCACAAGAGGAGAGGCAAAGCCCTCTACAGTACTGAGTAGAGCTCGGTGAAGATCGTATAGAAGTGTTCAAGAAGCTGAAACAGGACATTATAAAACAAATTAGAGTGAGTAAATGTAAAAACTGTCAAATATACTGGCAGGAGGAGGCAGAGCCCCTACAGTACTGGTAGAAAAAGCAGAGGTAGAGATTAGTAGTGTTCAAGAAGCTGAAACAGGACATTATAAAACAAATAAGAGTATTAAAAGTAAAACATAAAAATAGTCAAATATACCGGCAGGATATGTGCTGATACCACTGTCCTTAAAGGAGGAGGCAGAGCCCCCTACAGTACTGGTAGATAAAGCAGTGGTAGATATTAGTAGTGTTCAAGAAGCTGGAACAGAACATTATAAAACAAATCAGAGTATTAAAAGTAAACATAAAAACAGTCAAATATACCATCCGGATATGTGCTGATACCTCTGTCCATAAAGGAGGAGGCAGAGCCCCCTACAGTACTGGTAGATAAAGCAGAGGTAGATATTAGTGGGGATTGCACAGAAGTGTTCAAGAAGCTGGAACAGGACCTTATAAAACAAATTAGAGTCTGTACAATGTGTCAGTTATTTATGCATTTACATGTCACACCGGGTAAACGGATTTTACGAACCGGGCAGGATTTTACGAATCGGGCAAATTCGTTCTTGACGTATAAGGGGTGCCGTCAAAAGTACTAGTATATCGCTTTTCTTACACAGCTTGTATCAATGCGAAGACTAGATTCTTCGAGTACACATATTTCTTTATAATGTGTCTTTTGCGTTTCTTTTTACATTTTGAAATTTTTGCGTAATGACGAGATGAAATATTTTTCCTTCTACATTTTCACATAAACATGAAATATTTCCGAGCAGGGTTCTTTTGCAATTCACATTATACATGGAATTTCAAGACTGGTCATCTGTCAATCTGAATCGTAAAAATATATCATGGGCAACGAAGTATTCACGAGTTAAACGGCATTCTACAGGACAGGGGTATTCGAAAATGGATTTTACGAAAGCGGGCAAGTAAGGAAAATGGATTTTACGAACGCGGGCACTGGATTTTACGAACACGCTTTACAAAACACATAATTTCCCATTTTTACTGTAGTGAAAGGGAAAATAGCATTCTACACATGACTTACACGTATAACTTAATGCATAGGAAAAGAAGAGATCAACAGGAAATCTTTCAAAACAGCAAAGCGAAAATTTGGGTTTGAGAGTCTGATGATCATGATAATCTTTTGAAAAAATGACAATATAATTTACTTTAATACTTTATATAATATAAATATAATATCACATCGCATATTAGGAACGAATACTCTTTTATTTAAGATTGGAATAAGCGATACTATCATACATGTGCTCCTTTTGTAACACATTTCCTGAAACCATTTCACATATATTTTGTTTTTGCTCTCATTCACAACAACTTTGGCTCGATCTTAACATTTGGCTACATGACATCTGCAACATAGATAAAACTTCGATGTAAAAAGCATATTAATGTTTGGGATAGTAAATGATAATAATAGCAATATCAACATCATAATCATTCTAGTTAAAAAAGTACATTTTTAGACAAAAAAACTCTAATCTAAAATGCCATCCCTCTCTAGAAGGTGCAAATAAATGATATAATATCTTATCTTAAAATTGAAAAGTACATCTTTAAGAAAAATATGAAAAATGAAACGTTTTCAGAGAAATGTGGAAAACTCTCCATACTATTAGATGCAAGACCTGTGAATGGTGTATGTCTGATGATGTCTGATGTATTGTCTATGTATTGTTTAACTGTATGTAATACAAAAATACAAAAAAAAAAAAATAATAATAATAATAAAAATAATAGATAAAAACTTTTTTTAAAAAAGCAGTATAATTATAGTTTGTCGTGAATTATATCTGTTACATTGATGAAATAAAATGGTCTTCAAACCACCAGAAACAGATAATAAAAAATGCAAGCTATTGTCCTATGACATATTTAAATTAAAATTTTAAACATGCATTAATGACGACTTTAAAATTTTAATTTTAATATGTCATAGGACACTATACAGAAATGCCTGTATATATTTCAAGATGGTCGATGATGAAACTTGACGAGTCTACATTGAATAACGAATTTATCCCGCCGATGGCTTTCTGTTTATTGCCTTTTTTCGGTACATATTATTTTCTTTTCCCGACAACGCCTTTTCCAATTTTTATTTTCGAGAATATCAAGGACTTATAAACCGTGAGAATATCAAGTAGATGTTTTGTATGAATATGTACGAAATACCGGGAATAGTTCTTTTGAAGGCTTCCATCCTCTCGCCCCCAAATGTTTTCAAATCACTGGTAATATTATAATTTTCCATCTACATCAAGAGTAAATATCAATAAATGATTAACTATATAATTGTTAAAGGCATCAATTTCCATTTTTTAATCAATTAAAAACCCAACTCTGAGAGCCTTGAATTGCATGGGTCCTAAAAAGGCTGAAATGCAGTCACCGCCCCCCCCCCCCCACCCCCCTCTTACAACTTGTCATCATACCATAGCTTCACTTTTGACCCGCTTGGGACTTAAGTCACCCCCTGGAGCCTGTTTTACAAAAATACTTACGAAGAATTTTAGAAATTTTCGTAACATTCATTATCAAATAAGAGCTTAAAATCTTTTTCACTCCTTTCTAATAGCATTTCTACATACTACATTTGATTTAAACATATTTATTGCATATATAGCAAGGGATTGGCGACAAGTAAAACATACTTAGAATTCGCCTCTCCAACAATTTTACAAAACCATACAATTATAATAGCATGCGTTGATTATATTGAAAAATACGAGTAATACAAATGTTTACATAAATGGAATTTCAAATATTTTATGTTATTTTTTAAGGAGTGAAACGTGCTGATATTTACAAAGTGCAAAAGAAAAATTAAATGTGGTTTTAATACTCATGGTTACTAGAAGATAGAAGAGAAAGGGGGAGGGGGGGGGGGTCGCTACGCTACTAAAATCTTTTACTTTGAGATATGTATCTATGGACTGCTTTGAAAATTTCGATATTGTTAGTATAAGAAAGGTCAGGGTCACCATATAGAATAGTACCGATGTCAGGGCTGGCTCCAATACTACATACAATAAGAAGTTAGTAACTAGGCGCTCAAGAGTTACGAACATTTCTTAAATTTTCAGTAAGTATTGCTGTAAACAAGCACCGGATCCC
The DNA here is from genome assembly GCA_028142955.1 of Pinctada fucata. Classification (NCBI taxonomy): domain Eukaryota; kingdom Metazoa; phylum Mollusca; class Bivalvia; order Pterioida; family Pteriidae; genus Pinctada; species Pinctada fucata. The sequence goes on along the minus strand of AP027103.1, from coordinate 19,403,638 downwards.
TTGCCAATACACGCCCCCACCCCTTACTCAAAAGATAGATCCGACACTTCAAATGCTATTCGAACAGTTCGTATTGTACGCTTCACATAAACATTTACAAACAGCAAGATAAAGACGTAAAGGTAAGGCGCGCTCTCTCTTTCTCTCTCTCTCTCTTATCGTATCTTATCTTATCTTATCTTATCTTATCTTATCTTATCTTATCTTAGTATAATGTTGTCTTATTTCATATTCTATAAAATTAGAACTGTTTCATCGTGACCAAGATTTTGATTTCATCCTAACTTTCAGTTCTAGATGGAAAATGACTAACTTTTTTTCATATTAGAGTAGTTAGGTCTTCCGACTTCCGTCGGAAGACCTATTGTTTTCGTAACCGTGGAAAATTGGATCAGCGATTTCTCAAGAACCCTGTAAGCTAGGACAATGAAAGTTCTCCAACGTTACGTTTGGAGTAAAAGCTAGATTGGTCTTTTTTATTTTTGGTCTCTGTTATTTTTTTTATCATGTTTTTCAGTAGATTCAAATATTTGACGGGAGCGTCGAATTACTCAAAAGGACCGAAAATTTCATGTTTTGCTATTTGTAAGCTATTTGCTATCTACAATTTCCATTCTTTTTGAAAGTCGACAGCCATGCAAGATATGAAATGCTAGATGCACACTGTACCGATTTATTACGATGACGTCCTTCACCGTCCTTCATATTTCCAAATTCAGAAGTTCATAGGAGGAAGACACTTTTTTGCTTATAATAGTAAACAAAAATTAAGCTTATGAAGTTTCCTAAAAATTTCAATATTAATATTTTTTATCCATATATCTGTCTTATTTAGTCTTTCTGATTTTTCCTATCTCTTACTGTTGAAAAGATATGAGCATCGAAATTTTGAGTTGGGTATTTCGATACACCTTCACGCCAACAGATCGGGCGCACACTAAAATTGGTAGTCCGAGTCCGACTCGAGAAAAGCAGTGTTGAGATTTTCAAATTCCGATTTCACGGCAATGATGAATATGCATTTCATAAATACATTTCGATATACACAATTTGATTTTAAAACAGTTGATTAATTTAGAAGAGATCAGCTACAAACCAGAATTTACACACAAAAAGTGGTAGTTTGATTCCGATTTCTAACCTACAAACCTGTTTCTAAACTTCAATAACTATATTTTGAACATCAAGTTTAATTTCTAATTCTAGCAAACGTTCGAACATAATTTTCGGTTGGTTTATTTACAAATTGATGAACAATTTCTCCAACATTCTTCCCTCCCCTCGTTTTTCGAAAACAGTTCTGTTTATATTGAACGATGTCGCCATGATGGAAATTCAAAATAAACTTTGAAAAAAGGGAAGGGGGGGGGGGGGTCCAAATTTGAACCTGCACAGCGAGAACCTCATGGTATTTATATATATATATGGAACGTAACTTGTTATTACCATTTCGCTTCTCAAGAAAATTGGTTCTACAGCTACGAGCTCGCCTTTTTTTTGGGGGAAGGGGGCAGGAAGAATTTGCAAAAAAAAAAATCCCGGCTCTGAAAAATGCTGAAAAAAATATTCCGGCCCAAAGGGCCGGCAATTTTTTTTTCCCGGACCATGCAAAAGTAAGGATACATTGCATGATATGGAAATTTTTGCTGGCCCTTTGTGCCAGACAATTTAAAGTCAAAAAATTAATTAATATAAATACAAACTGTTCACATAGCTGTATATACCAGAGACCTAATACGCATAGGCACAAAAATCTAGAAAAGGTTCTATTTAAACATCATACAATCTGTCTGAAATTCGCTAATTGCAAAGAGACATCTGAAGGAACGGTTATTAACTCATACTCTGTAACAGCGGGGAGTTTAACTTACACAGACATTCACAACATTTGACAATTTGTTTAAATCCGGCCCGAAGAACCTGCGAAAATTTTTCTCCGACTCTGGTAATGGCTGAAAAAAATGGCCTGCTCAGAAAATTGCTGAAAAAATTTTACCGGCTGGCAATAGAATTCCTGCCCCCCCCCCCCCCCCCCCCCCCCAAATCAAATGGTTGCTCACCAACAATTATCGGTTTGAAAATTTAATGTTACTGCTATTTGAAAACTTAAATATATAATATAAATACATGTAATGTGACGTCCTTCATATTTCCAAACCAAAAATTGTATAGGAGGAAGACACTCTTGTTGCAACCGCAACAAGAAACCTTTCTAGTGTTACTATTCTTGTTATGTGCGTTTTCTTAATTGGAATTGAAAAATAGAAGAAAGAAATATCCAATACCTTCATCATGTTCATGGTTTCAGTAGATCGTAAATTTCTTTAGTGAATAATCTATCAAAGGTAAATGATAATATCTTCTTGAATATAGAACGTTTAATTGTATACAGACGCTGAAATTGACTTTAGTAAATACAATTCAACATCTAATACCAAAAAATGTGTTTTTCTGCATTAACAACATTATTTACTCTCTATTAATCACAGAATCAAGTTAACACTCCAAGATTTAAAAATCCCCCGTAAATGTATAATGTTCTTGGCTATTAATATTCACCGTTACATAATTCATGGTCATGTTTTTTTATCTGTGTTTGTTATCTGTCTCTCCGAACGTAAGGGAGCTTTAATCAAATTGTGATTGTCTTTATATAAAGGCATAAGCACCCGATTACGTCATGACCATAGAAATGCACTCTGCGATTCTTATCACAGTAAAAGCAGCGTAACGTAATTCACAAAATCAATGAATCTTTCAGAAAATAAGAAATAAAAGGATTTTTTTCTGAAAATGAAACGAATGTAAAACATTCAATGAAAAACCATATTTTTTTTAAGTTTGCAAATAAAACACAAACACTCAAATACACATTTCTATATTTGAGTGTTCGTGTTTTTATTTGTTACCATCCCTTCCCTCTGGAAGAAATATTTCAACCTATTAAAGTTTGGTCTATTATAAGTTAGAAAAGTATTGTTACGATATTATATAATTCTAATTTTAACTCATCCTAGATCTTTAAAGATTTTGTAACGTAATTCACCGTAAAGCTTGTGACAATCGAGTTTAGTATAATTCAGATTATTATACCTCTACTGATTTTTTCCTATATAAAAAGAGACTCATTAAATTTAACTAAATCCCTGAAAATCGCCTGATAAGACTATTTCCCTGCAAAGGGGTGCGTTAGTTGAGAAGACTATTTCCCTAGGGAGTTAGTCTCAAAATGGGGCGGAGCTTCTTTGGGGGTGTGTCAGTATCAGCCAATCAGCGCCGTTGCAGGTTGATCGGATGATGTGAAGGTTGATCGGATGACGCTATCAATACGCGAGCAGAGTAATCCGCCTCCTATCCGCTTAGCACATAAATTAATCCGCAACAAAATAAAACAATCAAAAATTAAACATGTATGAGTATGATAAATGATGTTTCTGTTTATCTTATCATCAAAAATTAATATTTTCCGTTACTCAGTCATTCAGTCGAGAAGGCAAGGCAAAATCATTAGAATTTTCATTTGAACCCTGTGAACCTAAGAGATATGTTCGTTTCAGTATAATGTTTGTTTCGGTATACCTAAGAGAAATGTTTGTTTCAGTATAATGTTTGTTTTGGTATAATAAAACAGTTAAAGTATACCATTGAGGGAGTTAGCACGATTCTGGTTCCCCTCGACCAGACCTATTTCCCTCGGCTTCGCCTCGGGAAATAGGTCTGGTCTCGGGGAACCAGAATCGTGCTAACTCCCTCAATGGTATACTTTAACTGTATATTATTATACCTCTACTGATTTTTTCCTATATAAAAAGAGACTCATTAAATTTAACTAAATCCCTGAAAATCGCCTGATAAGACTATTTCCCTGCAAAGGGGTGCGTTAGTTGAGAAGACTATTTCCCTAGGGAGTTAGTTTCAAAATGGGGCGGAGCTTCTTTTGGGGTGTGTCAGTATCAGCCAATCAGCGCCGTTGAAGATTGATCGGATGATGTGAAGGTTGATCGGATGACGCTATCAATACGCGAGCAGAGTAATCCGCCTCCTATCCGCTTAGCACATAAACTAATCCGCAATAAAATAAAACAATCAAAAATTAAACATGTATGAGTATGATAAATGATGTTTCTGTTTATCTTATCATCAAAAATTAATATTTTCCTTTACTCAGTCATTCAGTCGAGAAGGCAAGGCAAAATCATTACAATTTCCATTTGAACCCTGTGAACCTAAGAGATATGTTCGTTTCAGTATAATGTTTGTATCTGTATACCTAAGAGATATGTTTGTTTCAGTATAATGTTTGTTTCGGTATAATAAAACAGTTAAAGTATACCATTGAGGGAGTTAGCACGATTCTGGTTCCCCTCGACCAGACCAATTTCCCTCGGCTTCGCCTCGGGAAATAGGTCTGGTCTCGGGGAACCAGAATCGTGCTAACTCCCTCAATGGTATACTTTAACTGTATAGTAAAATACTACAAAGCGTATGAAATGATCTCGATTTTTTAAAATACTGATATTACTTTTATTAAGATATGTGCGAAATATTTTGAATTTAATACATTTTCGCGTCACAGATTACCCATTTTATCATATAACTCAGTTTGTGACGTGTATTTTTTGTCAAATACAACCCTTATATGATAGAAAAATCCACACATATCGAGTTCAAAGGTAATCATGAGGCATATGGAGGAATAGCAACTAATGCACGTAAAAAGTAAAAGCAACAAAATCTGTCAATGATTCAATGTTTCTTTCTAAAATGTATTGTGACACAGTTTTTGCGTATTGGTGCAACTTAACTGATTTTGAATGACTTGTACGAAAGTTATACTATTGATACACACTTGGTTAAAATGACATTCTGAATCTCGTATGTGTGTGTGTGGGGGGGGGGGGGGGGGGGGGGAGGGGCGGGGGTGTTCAATCTTGAAAATAAAAATTCAATTTCCAATTGAGATCCAACCTGACAGCATAACTTAAGTTCTTATTATCATCAGTTACTGTCGAAATATTCTCGAATTTTGAATTAATCCTCTTCAAGATCCTTCAACAAAACGACCAAGAGGGTTTCAGTCTAGCCAGACAATTCTGCTTTAAAAGATTGATGACTTAGATATTAAATCTGTCAACACGTGACTCTGCGAGGGGAAAATTTATAAGATTTCTCTTTTTTACGAATTTCTCCAGAGTCTTATGAAAATGGATATTTTACACCAGGCGAGTTCTATAGTACATGTTCAATGTAGTAGGGAGAAAAATCTCAAGTCATGTTAGAATTAAAAATATACCCTGATGTCTGTGATGATGATGATGAAAATGTTGAATGTTACGACAGACGGACGGTCGGACACGGACGGGGCGTTATGACAATAGCTCACTTGAGCTTCGCTCAGGTGAGCTTTAAGTTAGTATTTTCACATAGTATTTCATATAAAGAATAAGTGTCTTAATTTGTGTTTTGTTACGGGTATGCAACACACAGCAAGTACATCCTTTAGATCTTATGCATTGTGACGTCACGAGTGTTAACATACGAATTGCAGTTACATTCGTTGTGCATATACATGTATATACTATTTAGAACTGAACAATGATGCGTAAGATATAATACTATATAAATACAGTATACAAAATTCAACTCTTCAGTGAAAAGGATAAAGATAAAATTTTCTAACAAGCAGGAGCAACTCCTCCCCGAATATAAATTTGACCGTTACTATTAAAAATACGAACCTATTCTAGTGTTTCCTTGATGCATAAAAGTGGCTACTAAGCTATTATACATGCAACTTACGAAGTGATATTTCAAAATTGGCTTTACATTCAAATAATACTTTTACTGGGTACTGAAATTCGTCCGCGATGGAATGTCAGCGTTCTGTACCAAATTGTATATTTCTATATAGGTATGAAACATAATATACATATTATACATTATATAGTTTGTCTAAGATTCAAAGAGAGTAAATAAAGTTATTTGTTAAGTTTTAATTTATAAATTAAAACGCATAGGAACCATTATGTATCGAATTGATTGAGTTATACAGATTGTGTTCGTAAAATCCAATGTTTGACAAGTGCCCGTGTTCGTAAAATCCATTGCCCGGGTTCGTAAAATCCTTTTCATTGTACCCCATCACACTTGCCAATTAATTATCTGCATGATCTTGATAAACAGAACAATCCATCAGTTCGAAATATATCTATAAATATTTTTTTCTAGATTATGAACCGTAGAAATCACGAGGCATCATTTTGATTCAAAAGAAAATCGCATTTTTGTGATAAAAGATTTGCGAAAAAAGAGAAATTCTGGTTAAAAATCGAAGATGTGCGATAATATCAAGCCATGGATACTTCAACTGATAATAGAAATATTGATAGATCATTAATCTTGGTAGGTATTGCCTCAATTGCTTACTTTTGCCCTTTAATACTATCTCCCCAACAGTTTCAACTTCGCATATCTGCTACTTTATCTGCCCGATTTGTAAAATCCTTGCCCGATTCGTAAAATCCTGCCCGGTTCGTAAAATCCGTTTACCCGGTGTGATGTATCTACATGTATATAGATGTTGTCACTTGTTGTTGTACATTTATACATGTATGTATCAGATAAAATGGAGCTAGCATTTGATTTCTGTCAACATATGCTTGTTTTACAAGAAAAATATATTTGAGAAACAGGAGAACAATCTTGGAATTGTGTATGTCCTTAAAGTCAAACATTTTGCTGCTGTCATTTTTAGCTCACCTCGACGAAGTTGAGTGAGCTTATGCTATAACCCCATGCGTCCGCGTCCGGGTCCGCGTCCGCGTCCGTGTCCGCGTCCGTGTCCGCGTCCGTGTCCGCGTCCGTGTCCGCGTCCGGTTAAGAAGTTTGGGGTAGTTCAGTATCTGACAAAGTACTAATGCTACAGTAACCAAACTTGCACAAGTGATTCATCTTTGGATGCTGAGGTGAACCCATACATCAGATGCAGCATCTGACCTACATTTTCCGCTTGAGTGACTTGGTTAAGAAGTTTGGGGTAGCTCAGTATCTGACAAAGTACTAATGCTATAGTAACCAAACTTGCACAAGCGATTCATCTTTGGATGCTGAGGTGAACCCATGCATCGTATGCAGCATCTGACCTACATTTTCCGCTTGAGTGACTTGGTTAAGAAGTTTGGGGTAGCTCAGTATCTGACAAAGTACTGATGCTACAGTAACCAAACTTGCACAAGTGATTCATCTTTGGATGCTGAGGTGAACCCATGCATCGGATGCAGCATCTGACCTACATTTTCCGCTTGAGTGACTTTGTTAAGAAGTTTGGGGTAGCTCAGTATCTGACAAAGTACTAATGCTACAGTAACCAAACTTGCACAAGTGATTCATCTTTGGATGCTGAAGTGAATCCGTGCATCGGATGCAGCATCTGACCTACATTTTCCGCTTGAGTGACTTGGTTAAGAAGTTTGGGGTAGCTCAGTATCTTACAAAGCACTGATGCTACAGTAATCAAACTTGCACAAGTGATTCATCTTTGGATGCTGAGGTGAACCCATGCATCGGATGCAGCATCTGACCTACATTTTCCGCTTGAGTGATTTTGATAAGTTTGGGGTAGCTCAGTATCTGACAAAGTACTAATGCTACAGTAACCAAACTTGCACAAGTGATTCATCTTTGGATGCCGAGATGAACCCATGCATTGGATGCAGCATCTGACCTACTTTTTCCACTTGAGTGATTTCGCTTTTAAAAGCCAATATTGAGCAAAGTATAAGTGCTACATGTACCAAACTTGCATATTGGATGTATCTTTGATCAAACTTTCATAAAATGACCTTGACCTACTTTTTCCGCTTGAGTGATTTTGCCTTTAAAAGCCAATATTGAGCAAAGTATAAGTGCTAGATGTTCCAAACTTGCATATTAAATGTATCTTTGATCAAACTTTCATAAAATGACCTCGACCTACTTTTTCCACTTGAGTGATTTTGCCTTTAAAAGCCAATATTGAGCAAAGTATAAGTGATACATGTACCAAACTTGCATATGGGATGTATCTTTGATCAATCTTTCATAAAATGACCTTGACCTACTTTTTCCGCTTGAGTGATTTTGCTCTATAAAGCCAATATTGAGCAAAGTATAAGTGCTACATGTACCAAACTTGCATATTGGATGTATCTTTGATCAAACTTTCATAAAATGACCTTGACCTACTTTTTCTGCTTGAGTGGTTTTGCCTTTAAAAGCCAATATACATGTACTAAGAAATATGTTTGAATTGAATTTTGCTGTCACGAGGTTAGCTTTGTAATCTGTGATTACCTATGTTTTAGCTCACCTCATGAAGTGAGAGGGAGCTTATGCTATCACCTTGTCGTCTGCGTCTGCGCCCACGTCGGCGTCCGCATGTTTTAAAGGAGTTTTATTTCTCTATTATAAGTGCTAGGAAGTTTAAACTTGCACAGATGATGCGTCTTTAACAGAAGATCACAAATCTACGTTCAAATGTAGGTCATGACCTATATTTTCCGCTTGAGTGCACATGTTAAGAAGATTTGGGTATCAATGTTCAGAAGTTTTTTTTCTCAATTATAAGTGCTAGGAAGGCCAAACTTGCACAGATGATGTGTCTTTAAGAGTAGATCACAAATCTACGTAAAATCTAGGTCATGACCTATGTTTTCTGCTTGAGTGCAAATGTGTGGAAGATTTGGGTATCAATGTTTAGAAGTTTTATTTTTTTATTGTAAGTGCTAGAAAGGCCAAACTTGCACAAATGATGTGTCTTTATGAGTAGATCAGAAATCTACATTCAAATGTAGGTCATGACATTTTTTGCCTGCTTGAGTGCGCATACTAGGAAGGTTTTGGTATCAATGTTAAGAAGTTTTATTTTTTAGCTCGCCGGGACGAATGTCCGGAGAGCTATTGTCATACCCCCGGTGTCGGCGTTGGCGTCTGCATCTGCGTCTGCGTCTGCGTGCGCGTGCACAAAAACTTTAACCTTGCTTATAACTTTTAAACCAATACAGATTGGGCTTTCATATTTCACATGTGCATTCCTTGTGACAAGACCTTTCCATGGATACCAAAATTTTTGACCTTGTGACCTTGACCTTGGAGATTGACCTTCTTTTGAAAAACTTTAACCTTGGCCATATTTTTGGAATGGTAAGTGATAGGGCTTTGATATTTCACATGTGTATTCCTTGTGACAAGACCTTTCCATGGATACCAAAATTTTTGACCTTGTGACCTTGACCTTGGAGATTGACCTACTTTTGAAAAACTTTAACCTTGGCCATATTTTTGGAATGGTAAGTGATAGGGCTTTGATATTTCACATGTGTATTCCTTGTGACAAGACCTTTCCATGGATACCAAAATTTTTGACCTTGTGACCTTGACCTTGGAGATTGACCTACTTTTGAAAAACTTTAACCTTGGCCATATTTTTGGAATGGTAAGTGATAGGGCTTTGATATTTCACATGTGTATTCCTTGTGACAAGACCTTTCCATGGATACCAAAATTTTTGACCTTGTGACCTCGACCTTGGAGATTGACCTACTTTTGAAAAACTTTAACCTTGGCCATATTTTTGGAATGGTAAGTGATAGGGCTTTGATATTTCACATGTGTATTCCTTGTGACAAGACCTTTCCATGGATACCAAAATTTTTGACCTTGTGACCTTGACCTTGGAGATGATTGACCTACTTTTGAAAAACTTTAACCTTGGCCATATTTTTGGAATGGTAAGTGATAGGGCTTTGATATTTCACATGTGCATTCCTTGTGATAAGACCTTTTTTATTGTTGTTGTTGCAATTTACATATGGTTGCCACCGGCGAGCTATGTTGTCATTCTGACAAGTCTGGTTTATTATAAGTGCTAGAAATGCCAAACTTGCACAGTTGATGCGTCTTAATGAGTAGATCACAAATCGACGTTCAAATGTAGGTCATGACCTATATTTTCCGCTTGATTGCACACGTTAGGAAGATTTGGATATCAATGTTAAGAAGGTTTATTTCTCTTTTATAAGTTGCTGGAATTCCAAATTTGCACAGATGATGCGTCTTTATGAGTAGATCACAAAACTACGTTGAAATTAAGGTCATGACCTATATTTTCCGCTTGAGTACTTATGTTAGGGAGATTTGGGTATCAATAGAGTACACCTATTCATGCAGAATATGGGTCAGGAAATGAAATGCTCTACTTCCCTTTGCTATTTTGTTTTTTTGTGGTAGCATTTTTGTTGGTTTTCAGTGGGACAGATTTTCAAATTCAAAACTGTGTAATCTTTGACTTCTTTCTGTTTGCTGCCATGAGAAAATGCTGCCATGAGGTGAGCTTTGTAATCTTTGATTACACTATGTTTTGTTGTATGATTGGTTTTCTCTTTGATTTTTTTCCACAGACATGTGCAACTAATCAGCAACATTTTACAAAGCTTGGTGATGTTATGTCTGCTGCCAAGTAAGTCAGTAAAACAATATTATACATGTACATGTAATTATTCTAAGAATAATACAAATATCAAATGATTGACCTTTTCTTTAAAAGACACTTGCTGAGATAGGTTTTACATTTTGTTATGATTTTTCATTTGACACAAATAAACTTTTTCATGTCAATATCTCAATTTTACCAAAGTGATATATTACTGTATAACCAGAAATTTTCGCGAGTATTAAATTTCACGATTTCAAGGTGAAAAAGGGTGTCTTTATTTTTGCGAGTACAATTTTTCGCGATTCCGAAATTACAAACAAATATGTACATATGATTTCACTGTTTTGTACCTTCCATTGTTGACGTTCCAGTTATTTCTATTACAAGAATACACTTCATTTAATTCTCTTTATATTAAATTGGGATATGTGAAGAATGACACATGTACAATAAGAACAAAATGTAACTGATATACAAATTTATGGTATACAATACCAAACACAATTTTTCATGAGAACAATTTTTCTTGATTCCAAATAACTCGCGAATATAGCAAAAATTAGTATATCGCGAAAATTTCTGGTTATACGATATGGACATTTTACCTTTAATTTTTGCATGTTAATTCGGGAAGAGGACTGGGATTTTAAAAAATGTTAAACATACAATAGTCAACTTCTGTTTGGGTGAGATAATGTTGGGCAAGATAACGCACAATCATTCCTGGTGATATGTGTATTTTAATTATTGGCCGGATTGCAAAGCAATTCCGGTCTATAGATTGACGATGTCCGTCCGTCTGTCCGTCTGTCTGTCTGTCCGTCCGTCTGCCGTCAACATTTTGGTTAAGGTTTCTGGTTGAGGCAAAATCTAAGGAACTATATGCAGTAGAAACTTTATATTATACATGAAGCATGCCCATGACAAGACCTTTCAATTTATGCCATAACATTTGACCTAGTGACCTTGACCTTGGACTTTGACCTAGTTAAAGATTTTGGATAAAGTTTCTGGTTGAGGCAAAATCTAAGTAACTATATGCAGTAGAATCTTTATATTATACACGAAACTTGCCCATGACAAGACCTTTCAATTTATGCCGTAACATTTGACCTAGTGACCTTGACCTTGGACTTTGACCTAGTTAAAGATTTTGGTTAAAGTTTCTGGTTGAGGCAAAATCTAAGTAACTATATGCAGTAGAAACTTTATATTATACATGAAGCTTGCCCATGACAAGACCTTTCAATTTATGCTGTAACATTTGACCTAGTGACCTTGACCTTCGACTTTGACCTACTCAAAGATTTTGATTAAAGTTCCTTGTTTAAGCAAAGTCTATGGTACTGTATGCAGTAGAAACTTTATATTATTAATGAAGCTCGCCCATGACAAGACCTTTCAATTTATGCCGTAACATTTGACCTAGTGACCTTGACCTTGGACTTTGACCTAGTTAAGGATTTTGGTTAAAGTTCCTGGTTTAAGCAAAATCTATGGAACTGTATGCAGTAGAATTTTTATTTTATACATGTAGGTTGCCTCTGACAAAACCTTTCAATTTATGCCGTATTGTTTGACCTATTGACCTTGACCCAGTTGGTGACAAAAACTTACTTTGCAATCCGGCCATACCGTCTTTAGCGGTGTTTTATTTTCTATCAAAATGTAAGAGCAATATCTAGATTTTGGAATTTTCCTACCCAAAGTGTGAAAACATTTTTTCAGGTTTGAGAAAATGGAGCAAGGTTGTCGGAAGGAACTAGATGCATTAAAGAATGCCTTCAAGCATAATGATCCCGTACCTAAGTTTCATTACGAGAATAGGACTTTTTCAATGGTTCAGTAAGTAAAAAACTTATACAACCAATTTACATCACATCTACATGTATATCGCTGTATTATACTTACATGGATACGTGGATATGATTAGCAAATTCTTGAATTATTTTCAAATCTTTGTTCTATACTCTGAGAAATGTGAAAGTTGTAGATACATATTTCAGGTTAAGGAATGTACATTGTAAATGTATGTTTGGAGTAATTATGTCATCTTCCAAAAATCTTTCATTAAGTTTACTCTAGTTTTTACATGTAAATTCATATACAAATAGCATGAAAACTTCCCTCCTTTTGAAAATACATAATAATTTGCCCATTGTGATCATATTTTCATTTACAGATGTAATACAGATTTAGGGGAAAATGATTTAGAAATAACAGTTGTTAGAGGAATACAATTTAGTTTACCAGATAGTGAGTAGCATGTTCCATCACTTAAAGTTCCTTAAAATCATGCAGAATGATAATACTAATAATATAGAATCTCAGTGCAATATGTAAGACACCCCCTCCTCTCAAATTACTTATCTTTTTTCTCAAAACATCACTATAAAGAGAATACTTCAGGTTGTAAGTGTCAAAAAGAGTTGATTTAGTACAAGCTTATAACTGTTACATTTATTTTCATGTTTTTCTTTAATTCTTGTTCATCTGAGTTCTAAACACAAACCTTCTTTATATTTTCAGAATATTCAGAGAAAGACTTCGATACTTTTGTAAAGCTTGAGTTTCCATTTCCTACAGTAGGTACCACTTCATTAAGTTAGTACATGTACTACACGTACATGTATATACTGTACATGTATTATTTAAAACATAGAATTTTGAAAGTACTGATATAGATCTTTTGAAATATGAAATATCCCCTGCCTGATTCTTAAAATACATGTAGTTAAACTTCAATATTTTGGGAAGTTCTGTGTTATTAGTCCATTTTCATTTTTTTTGACGCAGCTGTTCAAAACCATGATTTTACACAACCAGACCATGGACACACCTAGTAACTTTGCAAACTTTTAAATGATTATTTCATCATTTATTAAAGGCTTTTTGTCATGTTGAAAACTTCACCAAATTACATGTATATGAAAAAAGGTTGATGATACTTTAAATAGATGCTAAAACCCTGTGCATAAATTTTTAACCCCTGCATTGATTTGAATAAAAGTCAGAATTCATTCCTTAAACATTTTAAAGTTTTATTTTCAGTGAAATGTTGCTTTGACTCATTTGTAATGCAGATACTGTAAACAATTATTTAGTTTAGCTTACATGATGGGTGTTTATTGTGTATGTTATACAATTACATGTATATATCTTTTACATATAGGATGACCCACAGACAGGACAGACAGACACAAGTAAAGGAAGCTGTAATCCAGGTAGGTCTGTACGTCTGTATGGGATGGGGGGTTGGTGGATGGGATTTCTTACATGTAGGATGATCAACAGTCAGGACAGACAGACACAAGTAAATGAAGCTGTAATCCAGGTAGGTCTGTATGGGATGGGGGGATGGTGGATGGGGTCTTTTACATATAGGATGATCCATAGACACATCAGACAGACACATGTAAAGGAAGCTGTGATCTAAAGTACTAACAGCGAGTTAAGAAAACAAAAATTTCTATTTTACGTGAAAACGCTTTAAGATGGAGAAATATGAATATCGAGGGAAATGTTCAACTACTAGAGCACTGTTTGAAAATTAAATTTTCGAATATTATTATGTTTGCGTTTTCGCTCTACACATAGGGAACAACACGTTAAATCTTCTTTTTCATGCGCAAAGTCCGTAGACCCTACACTGGTCAAGTTTGAATGATACAATAGCCATAATCCAGATGCGACACAATATATTTATGCCTCAATGATCAGTGAATATCTACCTATATGAAAAGGAGTTGCTGTTACTTTTAACATACTCGACCCTTGTTGAAAAAAATGACTTGGTCGATTTGTAAGCGTAAATATTGCTATTTTCCAATGAGTACACCAATTATGATGTCTTGTAAGGCTTTTAAAAGCTAAGTTTTTGAGTAGTGCTTTTCCTTCTGTATTACCATTTCAATTTTCCAATTATTTTATTTTACCGTTTGCAAATAGAAGGTAAATTTCCGTTTTCTTAAAAATATGTTAGTACTTTAGGTACATCTATGCGAGTTTTGAAGCATTGCAATGGAAATGGGGTATTTTTATGCAGGTTGTTTTAGAGAGCCGTGATGAATGTATGGGGAGATAATGTCATAGCCTGAGTGTCAGTGTCAGTTGCATGGACAAAACTTCAACCAGGACTACATCTCATGAAGTATAAGAGATAAGGCTTTGATATTTCACATGTGGATTCCTCATGACCACATCTTCATTTGGGACCTTAACCTTTGACCTATTGACCTTTGACCTTGAAGTTTGACCTACTTTAAGACTAACTTTAACATGCACTACATGTATATCTCATTTGCTGTAAGGGGTAGGACTTTTGATATTTCACGTGTAGATTTCTCATTACCAGACCTTCCATTTGGGACATTGACCTTTGACCTAGTGACCTTGACCTTGGAGTTTTACCTACTGTGATAAAAAAACCCCCTTAAACCTCTGTATCTCACTATTTTATCAAATTGCCATTTTACTATTTAAAACTTTCACATTTAGTGATGCTGTCTTCTGACAAGTCCTTTTATACCATGTGTTTATCAATGAGCAGGGATTTTGGTCATACATGTATTTGTGTTGAGTATTTCTTTTTTTTGACAAATACGAGGGAATTTTGATGCACTTTTTTTGGCCGGATTGCAAAGCAATTCCGGTCTATAGATTGACGATGTCCGACCGTCTGTCTGCCGTCAACATTTTGGTTAAAGTTTCTGGTTGAGGCAAAATCTAAGGAACTATATGCAGTAGAAACTTTATATTATACATGAAGCTTGCCCATCACAAGACCTTTCAATTTATGCCGTAACATTTGACCTAGTGACCTTGACCTTGGACTTTGACCTAGTTAAAGATTTTGGTTAAAGTTCCTGGTTTAAGCAAAATCTATGGAACTGTATGCATTAGAAACTTTATATTATACATGTAGGTTGCCTCTGACAAAATCTTTCAATTTATGCCGTATTATTTGACCTATTGACGGTCCTTGACCAAGTTAATGACAAAAACTTACTTTGCAATCCGGCCATACCGTCTTTAGCAATGTTTTATTATTTTTTTCCCTCCATAGATACATGAATTGTGACAGTATGGATTGAGACTGAAATTTCCCCTTCAAATTTCAGAATATAATACACCAATCAAAGTAGAAATTAGTAGAAAATCCAGGGCATTTGCAAGAGTTGTAGAAAGGAAGAGCTGTAAATTTGAAATCTACCATAAAAGGTGAGTTGACTGATGTCACTGATAGAAATCTTGACACTTCTGTGTTTAATGGATACTTTGAAAATACATGTATATAAGGTTAAAGTTGAGTTTTCCTAACTCTTTGAAAATTTGGTCATAAAACTTTAATTAAAGATCAGTGAAACTATTTCATTTACCATTCTTATACAAGGAAGGATGATTTTAGTACATGTAGTTTCATCTAGTAAGTACATGTAATATTGATTGCTTTAGAGAATATGCTCTTCATGAGTGATACATGTAGTTCATCAAACATTATCATGTTCGTTTAGTGTAAAGACTATGCTCTTCATGAGTGATAGTTCATCAAACATTATAGTTATAGTTCATAGAGGCTATGCTTTTCATGAGTGATAGTTCATCAAACATTATAGTGATAGTCCATAGAGACTATGCTCTTCATGAGTGATAGTTCATCAAACATTATAGTGATAGTCCATAGAGACTATGCTTTTCATGAGTAATAGTTCATCAAACATTATAGTGATAGTCAATAGAGACTATGCTTTTCATGAGTGATAGTTCATCAAACATTATAGTGATAGTCCATAGAGACTATGCTCTTCATGAGTGATAGTTCATCAAACATTATAGTGATAGTCCATAGAGACTATGCTTTTCATGAGTAATAGTTCATCAAACATTATAGTGATAGTTCATAGAGACAATGCTCTTCATGAGTGATAGTTTATCAAACATTATGATGATAGTTCAAAGAGACTATGCTCTTCATGAGTAATAGTTTTTCAAACATTATAGTGATAGTTCATAGAGACTATGCTCTTCATGAGCGATAGTTCATCAAGCATTATAGTGATAGTTCATAGAGACTATGCTCTTTATGAGTGATAGTTCATCAAACATTATTTCGCTCGTTTAGTGTATTCTTTACATTCTTTAAAAAATGGATTTAGTATCAATGTCTTCATAAACATGATATTACTGTTTAGAAGTAATGTTATGGTGGAAACTACCACTTAATTTTATTAATATATTTTACAGAGGCTTTTTAAAGAGTGACAAGTTGATAGGCACAGCTAATGTCAAACTACAGCCCCTAGATAATCTATGTACAGTACACGACAGTTATGATGTGAGTATGCAAGGTTAAGCATAATGTAGTATAATGTAAATGTAGCCTTAGTTAAGGTTTAAATGAGCTATTGTTTTTAAAGTCTTAAAAGTTCTTAATTGTAGAGCTTCTTTTACACACTATATGTTTGTTTTGATGTGAGCATGCCTGGTTGGATATACATGTCTTTTCATTATAGTTCATATGTATATACTGATGCTATATGCTGGTCACATTTATTTATTTGCTGTGTTTACATTTATTTACATGTATTTTAATGAAATTTACAATTTTTATTGTAGTGATATGTGATCTATTTATAGTTATGATATCTATTTATAGTTAACAGATGGAAGGAGAGCAGTGGGTGGTAAACTAGAGGTTAAGATCAGAATAAGAGATCCCTTCAAAAGTAAACAAGTAGAAGAAGTCAAAGAAAAGTGGCTCGTCATCGACCAGTTTATCAAAACTATTGATAAGGTGAGCTCTACTCAGAAAATGAAAAATTATTTCTTTTCTCAATCAATTTTTTTTCAAATGAATAGTGGATTAAAAAAAAAATCAAAAAATTTAATTGAATAAATACAAAGTCATGTGAATTACTCTGTCAGTGTACATGTACTTTGAACGAAATTTTGCAAATGTACAAAATTCACATTGAATATACTTTGCTTTCGTTTTACAGACATCTGTCAAAGGAAAGGTAAGCAAAAGAATTGACTGAATAGGAGTTAAAAAACAGAATACTTCAGAAATTTACTTTGTTCTGATAATGTTAGATGAATAAGATGATAAGGAAATAAATGTACAACATGGAATATTGCTTCAAAATCATTTATGTACATGTTTTGAATTAGGTTTAAATATATCTGTGCATAAGACTAAGATAAAACATGTATATATAAAGATGTAAATTGTATAATGTAATGATAGTGTTACTGTGTATCTGAATATATTTACAAGTAATAATACATAAATACATGTAATACCAGAATAAGAGCTTCATCTATAATTATTTTCAGGCACCTCAACCTCCCAGACAAGCTGTCAGTAAAAGGTAAGATATTTTTAAATAAGACTTACATGTAATAACAATGCTCTGAAATACATCAGGTTTGTTAAAAAGATGTCGGTCCGTCTGCCAGTCCATCTACACTGCCATCCATAAATAACAATACAAACAAGGAAATAATTCTAAATTTTTTATTAGTTTATCCAGATTTTTCCCTTCTGATATTGGAAGATCCATGATAATTGGCTTCACATAATTCAAAATTATGAATTGTGATAACGGTAATGTAAAAAGTTCCTTTTTTTATCAGCACAATTTTTTTCTAGAAATTGTAATTTTTATATGAAAAAGAATAAAAATTCAAAATATGCAAATATTTTGATCAAATTTGGTACAAATGATTTTGATAAGGTTCATCTTCAGAATTATATAGCAATGGATTTGAAACTGTGCATTTACTAACAGCAACTTAAACAGAAATGGTGTATACTTATTTATGGATGGCAGTGTATCTCTGTCTGTTTTAGTAATGTCAGACAAAATAAAGTGCATGTACATGTTTGTTGAAGTTTGTGTCCGCTGGAAATGCTAAAATTCATCTATTTATATAGTGTGATTGGTTTTCAGTATTTTGTTATTTAAACAAAACATCTCTGGACTTTGTGAATAATGTGAACACAGAGTTGCAGTATCTGAGCTCTAAAACTAGTCATTCTTAGTTCAAGTCTGACCTGCACAATACTGCACCTAACAATAAAAGTCGAACTATGGGAATTGTATAATATGGTTTGAATTTGACAGTGAATGATTATGTGTACCTCTCTTTACTTTTAGAGAGAATATTTCCAAACTTATCATAAATCTTAGTCAGTTATCTGGGTTTATATTAAGGTTAAAAATAAAAAAAGAATAAATGTCAGCGTCATGGTCTAGTGGTTATCGTATCGGGATATTGACTGAAAGGTTGCTGGATCAAGCCTCACTATGTCCACGGGTCAGCCGACACATACACTTCTATGTTCTGTGTTATATACCAAAAGTGTCTTTGTCTGAGTAATGTTCATATGTCTGTGGTGGGTTTTTTTTGGGGGGGGGGGGAGAGAAAAATATTCAAAAATGTAAATTATCAAAAAGTGGGTATTGATCATCCTTTTAAAATGCTCTTATTAGTACTTTATACAAAGAATTTCTCAAGCAAGCCTCCAATGATTTGATACTTCTTGCAGTTTCTGACTATCTTTTGATATCACCTGATGGTACTACAATGTCTGTTCGTCTTTTGCAGCAAAGCAAAGTCCAGCATTTGTACCATCAGCTGATACCAACAGGGGGCACCACCATACATATGTCCTTGAAAACAGTACCAAAATTCTACAGACAGTCAACTGCTGCCAGAAAAAAACAAACTCAATTGGAGTCAATATCTATAATAGATCTATTTATTTTTCATGAACATTTATATATGCAATGAATATGGAGTAATATTTTTTACAAAAATTAATGTTTCAGTTTCTACAATTTGATCTAGTCATGAATATAGTAAATCTTATTGATTTGATATGCAATTTTTATTTATGAACACAGATAAAATGTATATGCATTAAACAAGGGCTTAAACGTGTATACTCATCATAATAATATCTTTTTGAAGCAATAATAGTTTGCAGTGTATTTAGAGTAATTTTTCAAAAAACAAGTAAAATTTAATGTTACTTATAGTATCAGTATTCAGCTTAAATAAAAACAGCACAGATTTCTACAAAGAGAAAGCTGTTGCCAGATCAATACGCCACCCAATATATGTCCCCATTTATTTTCGTACAGCTTATAGAGCAATATTAAAGTTGATGTAATTGATAATACTAATTTATACTGTTATAGGATAGAATCATTCTTACATCTTATCAGTCCTCTTTGACTTTGTTACGATTTATAGGATTTATTATTAAGGATCTACCTCGACCAACCTTGTCACCAGACAAGTTTTACTGAATCCGTCCAAATAGAGATATTTTTGTACAACCCATGTTCTTACTCCATTCATCAATTACTTGTTTATTGTTCAGTGTGCCATGTGTCTTCTATTGTAAATCTATAAATCAAATGTGTTTTACGTGTACTTTGACCTTTAAACAAATTGTCAAAGAATTCTTGTTAAGTCAAATACATGTAGCTTCAATCTTGCCTTGTAGTTCACGCAATGTTGTCTAGAAAATCGATATTTATTGCAATTTTGCTCTTACATGTAATAAACAGAATCTCTTTGAAGTTTAAAAAATTCTTATACATTCCAAGTGCAATGTATACCTAGAAAGGCGTGAGCTTTCATTGCCTTCAGAAAAATGTATTGCACATTTATGTGATATAATATCTGTGATAGTCATGTATTCTTGCATATCTTTAAAGATTCTATTGTTGTTGTTGTTGTTTATATGTTTTACAAATCATTGTTTTACAAATAGTAGTTGCTAAAGTACTTTATTGTACCTTTAATCAAAAGTCTTGTTACATATCTACTTTATATTTTGGACACGCTAAACAGTTTTAAAGGACAAGGTACAGTAAGGGCCTTATTTGGCCCCTCATAGAAATGAATGAATTTGATCTAAAACAAAGGTGTATGGAGTCTACTTACCGAAAAACCTATATATCATACCATGCTTTATCGTTTCTATATATTTTAAGGTCAATTTTTAAGGTCAAGGTTATGGCTTAATTAATCAAGGAATAGAACGTAACCATTATAGTATGGGATGTATCACTTGGTTGGCTGCAACCCTCCCACTTTCATCCTCCAAAGTTGGCCTAACCTTGCAGCATTTTTGTGTTCTTTCAATTGAAAAAAAGTTTCATGGAAATTTCTATTGAAAAAGTGATGTTTTTCGAGGAAAAACATGTTATTTAGAGCAAAATCACTGAAAATCGGAAAATTTTAATAATATGTAAATGGACGATGATTTAAAAAATAGGAAAACGTAATTATAAAGTATTTTTCGTGTTCTTTCAGATGGAATAAGATTTAAATTTCATTTTCTATTCTTACGACGTGTTTTGGGGGTAAAAAATCAATTTTTTTTGCAAAATTTCAAAGAAATTTGAGGAAATTATAATTTTTTCCTGTTCCTCAGTTCTAGAATATTGCCTATTATCGTTTATTGAAGAGTTAAACTAATACTTTAAAGTGTTGCTCATGAATCATATATTCAAAGTAAGCACAGCATATTTCCTACTTCGTTTCGAGGCAAAATTTTATTTTCTTGTTTTAAAATCACAGATTTCTGGTAAAATTTAATGAATACAAGGTCTTACCTATAATAATAAATTCAAAGCTGTCGTTTACTAAAAAAATCATTTATGTTATCAAATGCAAGTAATATGAAACGTTTTAGTTAATTGAAGTCTAAATTTTCGGTAAAATATATACTTTTTGCGCAAAAACCACTTCTTTTGAGAAAATGAGTACAAGTTCTTTTCCCTTGACAAAATGGACACATTCCAGCTGTGGTAGGATCTTGTTTCTGATCATGAATGGAAAAGAATATCATTTGATAAACAAAGTTTAAGTTATATCCTATAAATATTCGTACCAGTTACAAATATCTGCGTTAAAAAATGACCAAGATATAGGCTACTAAGGCTTATTATTAAACAATACCAATACATATGTAGTTCTTTTGCACTTTAGAAAGTGATTGTCATTTGAAAAAAAAAACACAAATATACGATGACTGATTGATATGTTGTGAGTCTCGGTTTTCTGGAATGCAGAAGGTATTCTGCTGATAGATTATCTCCAAAAAGGACAAACAATGAATGGTACATACTATGCTTCACTTCTGACACGTTTCACTTACTAGCGCCGTGGAAAGCTCACTAGTTCAAGGTGTGTTGTTCCATCAGGACAATGCTCCTGATCACAAGTCTGTCAATGACTGTAGCTTTAATTTGATTGAGCATCCGCCTTATTCACCTGATCTTGCTCCATCAGACTTTCATCTATTCCCAAAACTGAAAGCAGCTATTTCTGGCTCCAACTTTCAGTCCGATGATGACGTCATACTCAGTCATATGCAGTGAATGGTTTTCTGACCAACCAAGATTTTGAGTTCTTATTAGGTGGTATTGAGGCCCTTAAACACCGCTGGCAAAAGATTCAAATTCTGTCATACGAGGCTCACAACATATCAATCAGCCCTCGTACTGGCTAAAATGAGTTTATCATGTGTATTTTTGAGTACCGTACCTTCTGAAAACTGATTCCGTTTACCCATAAGGAAAACACAGTAAAAGGAGTACAGAAGAGGGAACAAGGGAGCGCACTTGGCCCCCCTTACCCTCGACTTTTATGTATTCAATGACAAGTGACAAGGTCTGCGATTATGCGATTGATTCAATGACTCTAAAAACAAGTACTATTCTAGGAGCTAAACTGAGCTTCAGGAGGTCAGACTCCCCCCACCCTGGAATTTGCCACAACATGCTGATTTTCACCGTTTTATGGTATTTTTTTTCAAAACTATACTTATTAGACTTAAGCCTCTCCATCCGACGGGTAAGAATCCCCCTCCTCTTTCCTGGATGAAAAAAGTTTCTAGATCCGCTTATGCATATAATGTCTGAAACAAATGCTTAAAGTTACGTACGGTGTCCCTTAAAATTAATTAGTTTTACAAAACTCTATAATGAAAAAATCTTTCTTTTGATATGAAAGTTTACATTCTCATTTACATAAATTCAAATTTTCAGGCTAATCTAACGCATACATTTGTAATTGTAGCCGTCATTTTTAATTTGGGGCCGGTGCGCAGCTCTAATTCACTCCACTAGCGTTTTTACAATCGAGGTATATGTAGATTTAATTTTACAAATTCGACAGTATTATGGTAGCTACTGCATATTTTCAAATAGCACTTTTGATGGCTCCTTTTTATCTTCAATCTAGACCCATCGGAATAAATTTTGCGTTTTCAATAAAATTTATTTTCAGGGACACTGTATCTTTAATGTTTTTTAAACATCTGTATGCGTCGTATAAATTTACAATCGATATACATGCAGATTATTGGGTTTTTATGTGGAGATAAGGGGGGGGGGGGGGTATTGAAGACATGATTTATCGAGAAGGCGAAGAGATGTTTATTGTTAGAATTACAATTCATATACGAAATTGTGATATTTTTTTTATTTGAAATTTACATCTATGTTAACCGACGTGCGAGCCAAAAAAAAAAAAAAAAAAAAAAAAAAAAAAAAAAAGAAAGAAAGAAAGAAATAAAAATATGCAATTTGTCAGTGTAAATTAAATCAGATTGATGAGATCTACCAAATTGTCAATTAAACATAAAAATAATTATGATAGTGATAATTAGTTTTGTATTTTATTCCTTTGATCGTGGAAACTTTGGGAATGTATGATTCTGAATCTTTTCGGGAAAATTTTGGAATAAATGATGACAGTTTTATTGGGAATAGCGTTTGTAAAATAACAGTAATTTTTTTTTAAATATATCATACCGGCAAACCATCAGTTTTCACTACCTAGAACAGAAACTTCTTACACAGTTACAGTCTCCGTAAGTACTGATTGACTTTGGCCTATCTTACAAAAAAAGGGGGGGGGGGGTTACAACCTATAAAACCTGACTAGATCTGCTCATATGTTATATCAGAGACGTAGATTAAAATATACCCCCTGGGTATATGTACTTTGTGGCAAGTTGGAAGTTTCTATGCGAGGGTCTCGTAACTTAGTTTTTTTTTATGTTTTCGAAAATTGTAAGAGTTGATGCCCTTGTGCTGTTTTTATTGTTATTTTCAAGGATTTATGATTAAATTTGTACTTTTAATACTAGATAATTTTATAAGTTTATAAAACATAAAAATATAAAGTTATACTTTTTTCAAATGAAATAAAATGAACTTTTATAAAACAAAACTTTAAATTTGATATTTATTATATATTCCTATACACATGATCTTTTTTTCTCAATAAGTATATAGCTTGCAAAGCTTTCTTGTCTAATTTTGCGCGAAAATGTCATTGTCATATGTGATACTGACGTAAATTACTCCTAAACGTCAATGTGAAAATCCCGATCCCGCGAAAAAAAACGTCATAATTGCTAAAGGAAACGTTACGTTTTTCGTTATAACAAGTGAGCACAGCAGGGCCTATCTGAGAAAATTTGCACATCAACTCGTAAATGGGTCACAAACCCCATATCAAAATATGAATGATAGGCCAGCGTGTGCTCATATCAAAAAAAGAAGATGAACACATGGAAATGGTGAGAAAAGCAGAATTTTCGAGAAATCAAGCAACTTCATTACTGTATATATAGGCTGTTATGATTTTTCTTGCAAAAATTACTCTAGATATTAAAAATACAAACCTTAATTGATTTCAATTTATTTCTATCAATACTTTATAGAGAGCTTGAATTTTTATAAAATGAGTGGGCCAAACTATATTGACAAGTGTCCCTTGTCCTTTAATATTAATGAATAAACTGCTATCTCTACTTCACTTCTTATGTTCACATTATTACCGGTACTTTTAATGACTCAAAATATTTGGAGAAAATCTTTTTCTCAGAAGGACTTCAAACATTTTTTTTCATACAAGGTAAATTTGAGAAGTTCCTATAAAATTTTGAGGAATGATCTCAACTTTGAGAAACACCTCAAGGTGAGGTAGTTTGATACAAATTGAGGAAAACCTTAAAATAAATACACATGTATTGGAGGAAAATCACATTTTACGAAGTTTGATACAAGTACGGTCTGATCTCCTCCATGAACTACAAATGTATTGTTTTACTGTTCATCTGTCTGTCTGTAACATTAATGTCAAATGCTCTATACTTAATACTTGCTGGCATTTTGATATAGTCTGTCACAAAATCAATTTGCATACAGTATAGTAATTCAATCCAGGATTCAGTTTTGTGTGTGTAGAGAGTATACCTCGGTCAGTGCATTGCTGGCTCAGTAGGCCATTTTCAAATCTTAGAGTAAAAAATGATCGAGATGAGATCTTTTGGCACTGCTTTTCATTATTACAACACTATTGTGACAAAACCATGAAAATGAACATATAAAGTTCCTACCTTGGACATTCATCATTAGCTTTGTCATCCATTATTAAATTTAGTAAGAAAATGTTTCTCAACACACAAAAGTCTAAAAACTATGAAGAAAAGTTACTGAAGATACAAGACAACGCCATAAGGAGAATATTGTATGAAGATGAGTATCGGAATTACAGTGACTGACAGATTTAAATAATGTCCTCATGTTTGTTTCAGTCATGGCACCACATGTATTGAAGTTTTGAAGTACGAGAAACAACAGCTAGATTTACAAGTAAGATGCACTTCCTATAAATATAACTATAGTACATGTAATGATTGATAGCAGTTGTTTGTTTCATCTAAAGTATACATTTATTTGTGTTTGCCTACTCAAGATGCCTGTTGGAACAATGATTGGTCAATCACCATATTTTGCGAAATTTAGATTTTATTTTGCATCAGTGATATTTTACCATCATTTCCATCTTTGAAAAAGCTTTAAATTATGGTATGCTAGTCTGATTAAGTATTTGAGAAAATATGGTCTTCATGAAAGTATATAAAATATATAATGTGCCAATTACTGTAAATGTGGAAATCTTCGCATGGGGGTGATTTTCACGCTTTACACGATTGCATCAATATCGTGAAAATAACCCGTTTGAAAATTACAAAAGTATGAAAGACGAAAGGGAATACTCCCAATTATGCCAAAAGTTACCCCCTCACATACTGTTGCAAATGTCTTTTCGCCAAAGTTTCCCCAAAAATTATTACGTTTACAGTATCACAGCAAAATAGTGAATATCATAAGGTACATCTATATTATAGTTATAAATTTGAAATAAAAAAATGCTATGAATTATTGAGTACATGTACGGTAAGTGAATGAAGTGTACCAGTAGCACATCTAGTAGTATCTGGCCAGATTTAATCTCTTCTAAGCTTGTGTTATATCATTACAGATTTCCAGTCTAAAAGGTCAATTATCAGCTGATCAGACCAAAGCACTGGTCAGTAAGAGTCACCTTATACAGCAAAAAATGGAACAGCAGCAAGAAGAATTAAAGAGAGGAGGACTTCCTGCTCTTAAATGTATGTTAATTTACTACTTCAATTTATATATCCACTCCTTGTGTAGCTCGCTTCAGAAACTGGTACATGATAAAAAACTGTCATGTAATTTTGTATGTAGTATTCAAGATAGGAGTGAGGATACCTTTGATAATGTTGCCTTGAAAGCAAAAGCAATATAAAAGTACAACTTTTTCCACTGTCTGTTTGTCCATTTGTCTGATAGTCGCACCATCTGGTAGTCATACTTTCACATACTGTATATGGCTACAAGTATTACTAAATGGATATTTACTATATTTCCATCCACCTTATAGTGATGGTCAAAGATGACTAGACTTCACACCAAATGCAGGTCAAGGTCACATATATTTAGGGTCAATTATGTGACAAGCAGCATACCTATTATTGTACAGTGTAGTAGAATGAATTGCAAAATGAAAAAAAAAATATACAGAAATGAAGAACTAGTAATAGGAGATACACAAGTTTTATCAATGTTTATTCATGATTAGGGTGATTATAAGATACTGTTTATTATAGCTTATGCACGCCAAGTAATAGAAGATTTACCGTCATACGAGGAGGAAGCCAGACATCTAGCTAAGTTGGGAGATATGCACAAAGCTCAAGTTATGCTCACAAAGAAAAAACATGCTGAGAAAGAAGTAAGTCCGTTATTTCAGTTTTAGCTTATTGTTACAATTATTTCATGGTTATTATTAGCAAGTTTAAGAAAACAGTGCTTTAGAATAAAATTATCAAATTTGAAATAGTGCACCAGTATCCACCTACGTTGATTTAATATCCTCACATTCTGTGGTTTGGCGTCAATTCAAGTTCATCAACATAATAATCGAATAGTTTTGATGTAAGAGAACAACATGAAATTTAAGTATTTATTAAAGTGTTATGGTCATGTTATTTCTTAAATTTTGTGAAACAGTTTTTTTTTTTAATTTCAATTAATATTCATTATAAATGGATGTACAAGCCATACATTTTATTTGTATGATGTTACTATATACATGTAGATGATTATTCTTTCATTTCAGTTGAATGCCATCAGATCAAAGTATCCAGACCTGTTTAGATAGATGTTGACCAAATACTTCAATGTTGTGTTATGTAATTCTATTTATTTACCTAGTTAATATAGATATTGATACTTCTCTTGTTTCTTTCTACTTCATTGATTGAACACCATGGATCGTTGGTTGAAATACATGTAGTAAATGAAATTGAAATACAATAACAGTTTACATGTACATTTGTATAGATCTATTTAGAAGTGAAATGAATTTATGCTTATTCTGCCTGTGATATCTATGTAAATATTATGTAAATTTCTTTCAAATACAAAGTGTTCAATTTGGTATGATTTTCAATTATCTTCAAAAATGTACAATATTTATATTAATATAATCATGGCATTTTGTTTTCATAACATCTCTCAATGGTAATGAAAGTTTTGAGTGCATATGTAAATGTGAAAACAATGTCTGTTCAGTAAACAGGTTTTTGATGAAATATACTAATTGTAAAAATATTGAGGTTATAAGTACATGTACATGTAAGTGTATACTTATAGCAATGTGTTTTACATGAAATATACTAATTAAATATTGAGGTTATAAGTACATGTACATGTAAGTGTATACTTATAGCAATGTGTTTTACATGAAATATACTAATTAAATATTGAGGTTATAAGTACATGTACATGTAAGTGTATACTTATAGCGACATGTTGTATATGTATTGTGGCAATCTGTTAGTGAGATACACTTGTTATTTTCATGTTTGCTCTGCATAATTTTATTACCTAGTGCTATGTAGTATTTGTAATGTAAATGTTTGAATGTATATTGAACTCATTCTGATAACATTTGTTAGCTCCTACTCATTCAAACCTTTTAATCTCCATAAGTGATTCAGATACAATTTCATTTCTTATCATGTATAACCTGAACTTGGTTAATATAACGTTTATAATCAGAAAAAAAAGATAGATGTTTTCATTATTCTTATTTTCGTCATTTACGTTAAGGACACAATTTGAAGGTGAAAAGAAATCCATAGTAATGGCCGGTACAAATAGGAATGTAGTTCAATTTTTCATGTGTGACAAATCTGATTGAATTCATCCTTAGTACATTTTATCTTGTGAAAGTCTCATCCATTTTTTCATTGACCAGATAATAAATCAAATTGACCAATATTTTGCCAAATTTATTTATCCTTGACCTTTCTATAAAAACAAACACCTTATCATGATAATACAGTTTCTTCTACGCAATTATTTTAAAAGTATGGGTCCACGTATTTAAAGAATCAGGCAGGGGTGATACATCAAATTTTTTTGCAAAACTTTTTATTTCTGTTTTGAGACATATATGTGGTACAAATCAAACATGTAATATTCATTTCTCAAGGTAGGGATGGTGAAGGGAGATATTCACCTCATAATTTATAAAGGATTATGAAGGAAAAAAAAAAATGGCGGGAAAATTTTCTCTATATAATTCAACCAAAGTTGCTACCCCTATAACTTTCTTCACCATCCAAGTATGAGGAAAATTCCTTTAGAACATTCATATGGAGGCTGATCTGAACACATTTCAAGAGAAATAAGTTCTGCAAAAATTTTAAGGTTTTTCAACCGCCTGATCCTTGCGTGGACCTGTACTTAAATGTTGACAACATTGTAAAGGAGTATATATGGTTTATATAGTAAAGTAGACCCCTTTTTATGCAAAATATTAAAATTTCTAGAGGTAATGAATTTCTACAAATGTTAATCTACAGTGTAGGCTACTTTAAAAGGCTTGATACTCAATCTTTCACTCCCTTTCTCAATTTCCAATAATTTGGACTTCAAAAGTGGTGTATTTTGCCAATTTTTTAGAAAAAACATCATTTTGGGATACATTTTCAACAAGCTTCCTTATACTGTAGTTGATATCAAGCAGGCTTTTGAACAACTTTTATATTTTGATATCCTGTTGCCTATGCACGTCTTTAAGAGCATGCAAAAGGAAAAAGTTGTTCACAATCCCGCTCTATGTTTTCTCAATGAAAATAAGCAAAAATCATGCTATTATTATTGAAAAATTGACAAAATCACCAAGTTTTTAAAACTAGTTTTCTCAAAATATAAATATTTGTCTTTCTAAGATTGATAACAAAATATAACTTTGGATTTTAGGGGACCATTATCAACAGAAACCATACATGGTCCTTTATGGAAGTTATTTTGTATCATTGTGAGATATGAAATGTGAAATTCTTCTGTAGAACAAATTTGTCTGGAAAACATAGAAATTCAAGACAAGATAATGAATTTTATCCAATATGAGAGACATCCACCTTTATCTATATTTAGTTATTGATTACGGTACTTTTATTGGTATATCTTTATTACCATTGTGTAAATTGAAGTGTTCACTAGCTCTTCTGTCTGTATCAAAGATGAATATTTATATGTCTTTCATTCAGTACATACAAGTTCCACGCCTTCTGATTCACTTCATCTCCTACCAAAAAGTATTTTCTTTTACAAAATGAAAATGTTAATCTTTCAAGGACCTACATTATGTTTTGTTAAGAGAATTGTTTGATTTGATTATCTTCATTGTACGTGTTTTACATTATTTTTTTGATCATGTGATGTTACTTTCCTATACAGGATACATCGTTAATCTACATTTAATGCCTGACCTAAGTAAAAATTAAAAAAAACTATATTACTTTTTCTTCCTAACAAAACACCCTTTTTAAAATAGGTATGAAAATATTAATGTACAACGTATAATATCCATTGAGGGTTAACATCACAGAATAGATATCTTTTAGGGAGCTGAATCACAGGTACAGGAAGCCCTCTGTTTGTATTGAAATCATCACATCTCCAACTAGCATTGAACAAATTGTCATTTGAGGGACATGCTAGAGTTAAAGAAGATCCTGACACTAATCTCAACAGCACTCACAATAGAGCACCAAATTGAGCATTGACAGACCCCTAGCAAGCTAGAGGTGGGACCAGGTGCCCGGGAGGAGTAAGCATCCCCTGTTTGGCTAGCCGCACCCGCCGTCGATGTTCACACACGAAAATGAAAACAATATCTCAAATACATGCACTGTCCTAGGTTATGTCTATACAGAAAGTGCTATGGCGACCATGTCAGGGAAATATGTTCAAAACAATTACTGTCCAAACCCCTTGCAGGGAACTTTTTAACGAGCTCCACAAGGAAAAGGGCTTAAGTTTGACACAAATGAGTTAAAGAAGATCCTGACGATAATCTCAGTAACTCCTCCAAAGAATAGGTCAACCATGACCCAACTGAAAATTGCTCTGTAAGTACTAACTATCTAAGACCAAGCTATGTATCAAATTCAATTTTTAGTACAAGCATCTTTTTCCATTTCAGTCAAAAGAAATGAATTTTGAGATTCAATAAAGTGGCAATAGTCGCTAAAAAAGGTCAATCATGACTAGACCTATAGCTAGACTTACTCTGTAATTATCAAAGGGCAATCTATGTATTGAATTTCATATTGGTAACTCTTTTCATTGCAGAAAGTTGTTTGGAAAATGAAAGCTGAATTATGACCGCCACTGACTGACCTACAGACAGACGGAGACGGAACAGATATATTTGTATTTCGCTTTCATTTGGCTTTGCCAGTAGGGAGACAAAAATGATACAGAGATCATATACAAATATACAGGATGAGAGAGATAACAATAAATATGTGATACAAGAATGTAACAATTTTGAAATGCAGCATAAGTGACTTACTATGACAGTCTCTGATTGTTCAAATGTTACATGTCTCTTTAGACCACTTTTGTTTTAAAATGTTCTTTCCGTTGTTTTCTGCAAGAAAAACACTTCAAAATCATCCATCGGAAAATTTGTAAATCCTATCTGGTGAAAAATAGGTAAATGAAACAGGCACGTAATGACAATCCTTTCTCTTATCTGACTGACAAAATAAATCATTCTATCGAGTAGATCAGTACTTAAAAAAAAAGCCCTCATAATGTCACCTTTCTTCGGCTTTGTTATTTTAATAGGATGTGTTTTTTGTTCCGATCAAGATTTTTTGTTGCAGAAGATACAGGAGTTGGAGCAAAATCAGATAACCATGATTGAAGCACAGCGTGAGTATCAGAGAGAAATCAGTGGTCTGAGACATGAACTGGAACAGATGAAAACGTCCGTCGTTTCAGAAAAACCAGCCCATAGTCTTTGTGATTATAGCTGTAAGATGGACATGGCAGAAATAAGGGGGAGACTGGATGGAATCGAAAGTAGATGTAAGCAAGACTTTTTGGTATTTTCCGATTGCGCCAATTGTTGATAGCGTTAAACGACGGGAGAAAAGAGGGGATCTCCAACAAGACTCGGTTGCAGTATCCGCATCAAAACGCCAAAACACAGGGTACATCAAACACAAAAACAACGAGACCTATAGGCCATCGATGCCTACTTAGGACGGTCATCCGCCTCGCTTGCAACAAACGGTGAGGTTATCCGGATTACGTGCGCACAATCCTTCCACTTACCCAGTGGTCTCGAGGAACGCACAGTGGGTTTGTATTATTAGTTACTTAGTCATCTAATGACCTGGTACGGGATGATACCAGGTCACTAGGGTTTATACCGGGCGAGGCGAGGCGAAGAAACGGGCCCCAGTCGCCACCGTTCCACTGCAATCCCGCTGTACCTACGACCATTCCCGACTGCAATTTTCACAAGAGCGGGTAAAACTTCCCGACATTTTGTTCTTGACATCACGCTATATTCCCGACCGATTCCCGGTCAATTTATGACCGATTCACGTTTCATCGCGGACTTACCCACGCTTTACCCGCTCTACTCACGGTCATATTGCCGACCAACCCCCGTTCCATCCGATCAAACTCCGATCTATTCCCGACCAAAATCCGATATATTCCCGATGCAATCCCGATCTATTACCGACTGTCCCCGACGCATTCCCGCTCAAAACACAATTTCTAACTTAAACTGATCTCATGTGTCATCCAATGATCGTATAGGCCAAGAGGAAGCCTATATTTCTCGTTTTGACCAAGCCTTACCCAAAAATGTCGCGATCAAAATTAAAAATTGTCCTTACTTTAAAAGTGGCATTGGATAGCCAAGAATCTGCGCCGCGACATTTTGATAATAAGTATTTTGAACAAATCAATATCAGTGCGAGAACATGAATGAAATATGCACATATCCTATTTGAAGCGTCGTTTGGTTGTAACTTGGTCATATAGAGCGTGAATAGGTCGCAAGATGATCATGAAAAGGTCTTGGTAAGATCAGCAAACATTGAATCTGTAGTGGATAGATCGTGGTAAGAGCGTAGAATAGACGGGTAAAGATCGAGAACAGGGCGTAATTAAAGCGTATCTGATGCGTGAAGAGAGCGAGGTTTAGTTAAATGTCGATCAGACCACGCTCAAACCACGCTCTTTCCCGAGCAGGACACGATTAACCTAGGCTGTACCCCCGACTATCCCGATCAAGCGCCGACTATTTCACGACCACAAAGAGAGCGGGAAAGTTTCCCATATTTTTTTCAACCGGTTGAAAGAATACGGGAAACTTTTCCCGACCTCTAAAGCGTGGGCCCGCTCTAATACCGATCGATTTTGGACCAACATACGCTGTACCAGACCAAGATACGACAATGAGCCGTTCTCTCCCGACCTGGCAATTTTCGAGGTCGGGAATGAACGTAGGCACAGCGGGATTGCAGTGGAACGGGGGCTTTGTGTCAAATACTTTAAACTTTACCTCGTGACCTTGACTGGTATTTTGATCGTCTTTAAAATTCAACCCTATATATCTCTTTTATGCCGTCTGAAAGGGACGATTATTCCTTAAACATGTACTATATCTTTGTGAATATTTTGTCATTTCAGATAATAATAAAAGTAAGCGATTTCTATCCGATGACGTCGTAGGCCAGTCATCCGTGGCTTTCTACGCTCATCTGTCGGCGTCGCATCCACGTACCGGATTCAGACAACCAATCGTATTCGAGACCGATGTTACGAACGTCGGCAATGCGTACGAGCCTAAGAATGGAATTTTCATCGCCCCAGTAGCTGGAGTTTATGCCTTTTTCTGGAATGTTCTGAACGACCATTTAGCAGACATTCACACCTCCCTAGCCTCATCCCAGGGAAGTCTAGGGAACACATATACAAGTAGATCCACGGGTGCAACCAGCGAGGGGTCGGGATTCGCCATCGTTCATCTCAATCAAGGCACACATGTATGGGTGGAAAAAGAGGAGGGATTTGGCGACTTCTTACAAGTTTTCTCTTCATTTTCTGGATTTCTTTTATATAAAGATATGTAATATGATTATTCATGCAAGATAAGCCGATTGATAGAAAATAAAATGATTGATGACATCAGTAATAAACCAATGGAACAGTATTCAAGACTGTCTTCTTAATTGTAAATTTTTCTTACCAACGACACAGAAATAAACAGCGATCGGAAAAATTACTGATCAATGTACAAAAATAAAGAACAAAAAGCTTTATCATGCGTTCCACTGTGGCATACACACACAAACAATCAAGGAAAAAAAACCCACTAAAAAACAGACTACAAAATGTAACATATTCACCACCTTTGATAAAGTTCCCCAGGTTAAGCTTTTTGTTTGGAGGTCTTCATCTTATTTGTAAACTAGTAGAGCTTACATAGTGTCATAACGGTCATGGAACGCAAGAACACCATTTTTATATATACTCCCCGCATCGTTTGAAATTTCATTGCCCTTATTATACGATGTCGTGATAGGATCCTAGTCACCAAAAAGAACATTTGCACGGTACAGGACGTATCTACAGTTTTGTACCTTTAACTTTTCCAAAACTGTTCACTGACCAACCGTGACAATGTGACTCCAAGTACGTACTGTCAAAATATCATCAGAGAAGTTTGGACCTTGATTCTTTGTCCAGTGACGTCTCTGGTGATTGATCATGAACTCGCTTCAGGCAGCCTGCTCAGAGCAGGGCCGGTTTCCAGTATGCCCTCTTCTTTTAATACCCATTTACTTACTTCTTGTGTAGCCTTAATTGGGTCACTGCAGTTTACTGTCTTGTTGGTGATGTTACCTAAAGCCGAGGTCACAACCCAAACTAGTACCTGCTGTCTACGTGTTTTGTTTGTGAGGTTACCTTAAACCGTGGTCACAACCCAAAAAGGTGTTGTCTACGTATCTTGTTTGTGATGTTACCTAAAGCCGAGGTCACAACCCAAGTACTTGCTGTCTATGTGTCTTGTTTATGATGTTACCAAAGTACGTGCTGTCTACGTGTCTTGTTTGTAAAATTACCTAAAGCCGTGGTCACAACCCAAGTACGCGCTGTCTACGTGTCTCCTTTGTGATGTTACCTAAAGCCATGGTCATAACCCAAGTACGCGCTGTTTACGTGTCTTGTTTATGATGTAACCTAAGTAGGCGTTGTCTACGTCTCTTGTGATGGTACCTTAAGCCGTGGTCACAGCCCAAGAACGCGCTGTCTACGTGTATTGTTTGTGATGTTACCTAAAGTCGTGGTCACAACCCAAGTACGTGTTGTCTACGTGTCTTGTTTGTGATGTTACCTTTAAGCCGAGGTCACAACCCCAGTGCGTGTTGCCTACGTGTAGTGTTTATGATTTTACCTAAAGCCAAGGTCATAACCCAAGTTCGCACTGTCTATGTGTCTTGTTTGTGATGTTACCTAAAGCCGAGGTCACACACAAGTACGTGCTGTCTATGTGTCTTGTTTGTGATGTTACCTAAAGCCGAGGTCACACCCAAATACGTGCTGTCTATGTGTCTTGATTGTGATGTTACCTAAAGCCGAGGTCACAATCCAAGTACGCGCTGTCTACGTGTCTTGTTTGTGATGTTACCTAAAGCCGGGGTCACAATCCAAGGACGTGTTGTCTATGTGTCTTGTTTGTGATGTTACCTAAAGCCGAGGCCATAATCCAAGGACGTGCTGTCTATGTGTTTTGTTTGTGATGTTACCTTAAACCGTGGTCACAACCCAAGTACGTGTTGTCTTCGTGTCTTGTTTGTGATGTTATCTAAAGCCGTGGTCACAACCCAAGTACGTGCTGTCTATGTGTTTTGTTTGTGATGTTACCTTAAACCGTGGTCACAACCCAAGTACGTGAAGTCTACGTGTCTTGTTTGAGATGTTACCTAAAGCCATGGACAAAACCTACATACGTGTTGTCTACGTTTCTTGTTTGTGATGTTACATTACGCTGCGGTCTTGTTTGTGATGTAAGATAAAGCCGAGGTCACAACCCAAGTACGTGCTGTCTACGTGTTTTGTTTATGATGTTAGCTAAAGCCTGGGTCACAATCCAAGGACATGCTGTCTATGTGTCTTGTTTGTGATGTTACCTAAAGCCGAGGTCACAATCCAAGTAGGCGCTATGTGTCTTGTTTGTGATGTTACCTAAAGCCGAGGTCACAATCCAAGTACGTGCTGTCTACGTGTCTTGTTTGTGATGTTACCTAAAGCCGGGGTCACAATCCAAGGACGTGCTGTCTATGTGTCTTGTTTGTGATGTTACCTAAAGCCGAGGTCACAATCCAAGTACGTGCTGTCTATGTGTTTTGTTTGTGATGTTACCTTAAACCGTGGTCACAACCCAAGTACGTGTTGTCTTCGTGTCTTGATTGTGATGTTACCTAAAGCCGTGGTCACAACCCAAGTACGTGCTGTCTATGTGTTTTGTTTGTTATGTGACCTTAATCCGTGGTCACAACCCAAGTACGTGTTGTCTACGTGTCTTGTTTGAGATGTTACCTAAAGCCGTGGTCACAACCCAAGTACGTGCTGTCTATGTGTTTTGTTTGTGATGTTACCTTAAACCGTGGTCACAACCCAAGTACGTGTTGTCTACGTGTCTTGTTTGAGATGTTACCTAAAGCCATGGACAAAACCTACATACGTGTTGTCTACGTATCTTGTTTGTGATGTTACATTAAGCTGCGGTCTTGTTTGTGATGTAAGATAAAGCCGAGGTCACAACCCAAGTACGTGCTGTCTACGTGTCTTGTTTGTGATGTTACCTAAAGCCGAGCTCACAATCCAAGGACGTGCTGTCTATGTGTCTTGTTTGTGATGTTACCTAAAGCCGAGTTCACAATCCAAGGACGTGCTGTCTATGTGTCTTGTTTGTGATGTTACCTAAAGCCGGGGTCACAATCAAAGGACGTGCTGTCTATGTGTCTTGTTTGTGATGTTACCTAAAGCCGAGCTCACAATCCAATAATGTTCTATTTGTTTTGTTTGTGATGTTACCTAATGCCGTGGGCACAACCCATGTACGTGTTGTCTACGTGTCTTGTTTGTGATGTTACCTAAAGCCGTGGTCACAACCCAAGTACGTGCTGTCTATGTGTCTTGTT
The DNA here is from genome assembly GCA_028142955.1 of Pinctada fucata. NCBI lineage: Eukaryota > Metazoa > Mollusca > Bivalvia > Pterioida > Pteriidae > Pinctada > Pinctada fucata. Next base: position 19,367,225 of record AP027103.1, on the reverse strand, counting down.
TGTGATGTTACCTAAAGCCGAGATCACAACCCTAGTACGTGTTGCCTACATGTCTTGTTTGTGATGTTACCTAAAGCCAAGGTCATACCCCAAGTTCTCACCATCTATGTGTCTTGTTTGTGATGTTTCCTAAAGCCGAGGCCACACCCGAGTACGTGTTGCCTACGTGTCTTGTTTGTGATGTTACCTAAAGCCAAGGTCACAACCCAAGTTCTCATCGACTATGTGTCTTGTTTGTAATGTTACCTAAAGCCGAGGTCACACCCAATAACCTGCTGTCTGTGTGTCTTATTTGCGATGTTACCTAAAGCCATGGTCACAATCCAAGTACGGGCTGTCTATGTGTCTGGTTTGTTATGTTACCTAAAGCCGGGGTTACATTCCAGGTACGCGCTGTCTATGTGTCTTGTTTGTGATATTACCTAAAGCCGAGCTCATAATCCAAGTACGTGCTGTCTATGTGTCTTGTTTGTCATGTTACCTAAAGCCGTGGTCACAACCCAAGTACGTGTTGTCTACGTGTCTTGTTTGTGATGTTACCTAAAACCATGGTCACAACCGAAGTACTTGCTGTCTACGTGTCTTGTTTGTGATATTACCTAAAGCCGAGCTCATAATCTAAGTACGCGCTGTCTACGTGTCTTGTTTGTGATGTTACCTAAAGCCGAGGTCACAATCCAAGTACGCGCTGTCTACGTGTCTTGTTTGTGATGTTACCTAAAGCCGGGGTCACAATCCAAGGACGTGCTGTCTATGTGTCTTGTTTGTGATGTTACCTAAAGCCGTGGTCACAACCCAAGTACGTGCTGTCTATGTGTTTTGTTTGTGATGTTACCTTAAACCGTGGTCACAACTCAAGTACGTGCTGTCTACGTGTCTTGTTTGTGATGTTACCTAAAGCAGTGGTCACAACCTTAGCACATGCTGTTTACGTACAAAAACGTAGGCAAACTTTGGGGATCCTTTTCATTTCATTGAATATTTTGGCGTTGTTGTGTAGATGTGGTAGTTGTATGCCCATCGGTTATTGTTATGCATGAGTTGATAGTGTTCACTATATCCAGCTTCTGACGGTATTTTAAGTTTTGGTTAGCCATGCAAAAGTCACCCTTTTTTACATAGAGATGCACGTTGCGTGTTGTTGAAAGAATACAACCTCCAGATTCATTTTACGCAATCAGAGTTTCGATGTTATGACCATGGTACGACAGCAGTGATTTTCGCCAACAAAGGAGAGTTCAAACAGGACTCGGCTGCAGTAAATACAACAACAAAATCGAAACACCCCTATGTTAAAAACACAGAGTAGACAATCACAACAGAGACACATATGGTACAAACCCAAAGAGCACCAAAAAAACGACACTAAAGACTATAAAAAGGCAATCGATGCCGACTTAGGACTGTCAGCCTCCACCTTAGTAGCATATACATGTAGTGTGTTGATGTGGTGTGTTTGTCTCCGTCTGTTTGTCCCAAACCTTTTTCTTTGTCTTATGAGATTGTGTTCCGCTGTTGTCACTATAGCGTCGTCACGTTTGGAATCTCCTGCTAATCTGACATAGTGACAATGATAATACTGCATGTATAGGGCAATCCAAGAGACGCTGGCTACTTTACATGTCAAAAAACAGATTTTTGGCCACAACGCAGTAAAATTAACTTGTTGGAACAACAAATAACCTGTATTTATCAGATCAGCTCTCTCAAAAGTGATTATATATGTTGACATGCAAGATAATTATGTTTACATGCAAGATAATTATGTTTACATGCAAGATAAATAAGTTGCATGTTGAAATAAATAAGTTGCATGTTGACATAATTAAGTTGCATGTCGACATATTCTAAAGAAAAATATCTCGCTTGTAGGGGGCAGAAGTATGCCACCATACCATTGTTGTGAGCATGATGAAAATTGTATTTTTGGATCCCCCCTAAGGTGTGCAAGTTCATTTTTTATTTTATTTATGATAGAGAGGTCAACAAACGCAAAACATATTACCGGTATTGAAAGTGAAAACTGCATTTAAGAAAGCGCGAGTACAAACTGGCCGTTTACAAAGACAATGTGTCACAGAATTGTTCAATGCATGAATACTGCATGGACACTCGACCGCAATTGGAAAGAGACAACATTGAGCTTTGAATAAGTATTTACATTATCAGTCATAAATACATATTACATATCTACATAAAGAAGGAATCCAGAAAATGACGAGAAAACCTGTAGGAAGTCGCCAAATCCTTCCTCCTTCTCCACCCAAACATGTGTGCCCTGGTTTAGATGAACGATCGCAAATCCCGATCCTTCGTTGTGCAAACCCGAGGGCGTGCTGGTGTAAGTGCTGCCAAGATTTCCTTGGGAAGATGTTAGCGAGGTGTGGATATCTGATGACTTGTCATTCAGAATATTCCAGAAAAAGACATAAACTCCAGCTACTGGGGCGATGAAAATTCCATTTTTAGGCTCGTAAGCATTACCGACGTTCGTTACATCGGTCTCGAATGGGATTGGTTGTCTATAACCGCTAGCAGGGTGTGACGCCGATAAATGAGCGTAGAAAGCCACAGGCGACTGACTCGCCAAATCCCCAGATAAAAACCGCTTGCTCTTATTATAATCTGAAATGATAAGTTTTCCCCGATATATAAATGTTTTATCTGGTATTCATGTTCTGTAAGTCGTAATAGAATTTGACGTTTTATTGTCCTGAAATGGCAGAATTAAAGCATTTACGTTTCAGGAATTCAGCCACATTCAAGCTGTCCTTTGCAATTTCTATGCCATCAATGTCCTGGTGCCAATGAACATGCACCATATAAGCTCCTTATGACCATTGTTTGTGTTACAGATTTTGTCCAAATAGGAATAAATGAGTATTTGTTACTCTTAAGATTGTCAGAACTTAAATTTGTAATCCATCTACGAATGACACTTCATAAGACGATCATAATGTGTATAACGATTAGCCCCCAGAGAAAACAAGACAAGAACCCAAATATGCAAGAGGCGCTATCAAAACTGTCCAAAGCAATGAAAAAAGGCATCAGAAGTTTAGAAATTTGTCTTTTGGTTAAAATTTGTACAATATACTTCTTTATCATAAATACTAGTAGTATTATATTTTGAGAACATCAATTTGCTTACATTTACTTTCCATTTCATCCAGTCTCCCCCTTATTTTATCGATGTTTGTCCTGCACATAGACTCACAAGTAGGTTGAGCGGATTGTACAGAAGCGACCGACTTTCTCATCTCTTGTAATTCATGTTCAAGTCCATTGATTTCTCTCTGATACACCTCCTCCATGAATTTCTGTCTTTGTTCCAACTCCAGGATCCTCTGCTCGAAACCATTCTGATCCGAGCAAAATACACATCCTACAGTAACGACAAAAAATACCAACGCTAACATTGTTAAAACGGTTTGCATTAGTTTATGATTGTTTTAGTAATCTGAATTAATCTGACTTGTCTTGTAGATAACAGAAAGGTAGGGACGTACTATGAGTAATATTTAGAACCATATTTTTTTTAGCCATGACCAATTTACCACTAGCTTTAGAGACCCCTAACTTAATCTTGTCTGGTTTGTACAAAAAGAGACGTTATGTCCGCAACGAAGTTCAGGAACTCAATGTATAACATAGCCGAATTCGAAATCAGTCATCTATTGTTTGGAAAATGTGCATAATATACCACATCGAGGTATCCCCATGTGTTGTATTGGTATAAACAATAAGCATTATCATTTTAAGTTAAAGGGATTGGAGCTATGACAATTAGTCCTTGCTCTGCTGGCAAAAGCAAGCTCAAAAACGAAAGCAAGCTAAAAAACCAACCAACGATCTCATGGGATAGGTTATCAGGGTAATAAAAACTTATCAGGTAAAAACTGGACATAGCCCTTCGTGTAGTACGGTCATTACAGTCAGACACTGTGCAGTGCTTGAACCGATGCTGGAACATAGCAAAATTGTTTCTTTCGATTACTTTACTGTAGCATCTCTGGTGAAGTAGGCGACTGGTAATATACCTTTGATCCCTCTTACTTTATTAAGTTAAGTCATAATAGAAAAGCTTTAGTTCGTTAAAAGCATTTTGAGCTGTCTCTAGCAGGTGACCTCATGATCGTATCTAATTTCAATTTACTCTCGAGAACTATCTATAATGGCATCGGTATCCTGAATTAATTCTTGGACATGGTTCCCTAGTTGTATAACAATTGACAGCATGGTAAGACACGAGGCCTTATCTTGGAACTGGAGTCACGTTGTCCCCACGATGCCATAGTACCAACAATAAAGAGGTGCCTCACTTGATCTCAGATCACTTGTCCATATAGCTTCAGGATAAAGAAGTTCTCGCTGTGCAAAGATGCAGGTTTTACTCGTTCTTTCACTGGCCACACTGGCTTCGGCCTCTCAACCGTCAGGTAAATCTGTATATAAATTCTGGAAGCAGTTACACCAAATATTGATATTATGGCAATTTCTAAATCAGAAACCATTCAAAGAAAAGACGTGTTCCAACTGCCTTGTCGAGAGATCAGCCTTCTCTGGTACCAACGTTGGAAACATGTGTACAAATTGCTTGTTGGTGTTTTAGGCTTCTTCGATTACCATGCCTTCGGAACTTTGCCGAAACTTCTTAGTCTATATGACGCGCATTTATTAAAGAAAAATTCATTATCCGCATGTACTGGTTTTGTATCTAAATAACAAAAGTTTCATAAGTCAAAATGCCGAAAGGTGTTGAGTGTTTCACGAATCTTAATACGTTTACCAGTTGTTTCCTTTTCTATAACAGAGGTGTTTATGCCTTTCAGGATGTTACTTTGATGGGCGTATGTACTCCAAAGGCTCCCAGATCGTCATCAGGAACTGTTTAGGCGCCATGACCTGCCTGGGGGACAACAACCTCGGCAATCTACAGCAGTGGGAGTAACTTTTAAAAGAGCCGTTTACGATTATAACAAAAAATTCCTTTTAATGTAACTACGTAATTATCCTTATAAAGTCCAGCATATGGATAATATATTTCCGACTTGCATCTCCCTTTTTTCTCATTTTCAGTGGCATTTGCCCACATAAGAGAGAGGACAATGGACAAAGTACGTTCACCAATCAATACATTCTTACATTCCTCGAGATATTTTCGGGATTTAAAGATTTTTAAAACAATTTTCTTGAATCTTTTATCATTGTCGTGAATTATATTAAGTTTTTGCATTTTTAACAGCGGGTTGCTTGTATGACGGACGGGTGTACCAGACGGGGGAGACGGTGGTCTTCGCTGGTTGTCTGGGAGAGATGACATGTATGGGCCACAATAGTTATACAAACCTGAAGTCCTTGTAGTAAGTACATATGGTCATTAAGATTGTTGATGCTCAATCGTAATCACTTGTGTCATCAGTCACCCATCAACATATAACTGTAGTACATGTGTCTCGATCTGCATTGCTGTTACCTTAAAACTCCCACTTCTATATTGTAGTGGTGTTTGTCCCTCCAAGTCCAGTCCACGCTCCGTAGATGGTCAAAGTGAGTTTCATTTATCTGCAGATATTTTAAAAAGTGTAATCTAAAATTCAGTATTCCATGGCGAGTAAGCGAGTAAGCTATATCCATAAAACAGACCAAAATTCAACTAAGAAAGACCTACAGTTTATGAACAAAATGAACTAAATAATGACAAGTTTAGATTATATTGGCATTTGATAAAACCGTCAAAATGTAACATGCTGTGAATGTGAAATGGTATCTAGAATTGTTTCACATATATTCACTTGACCAATTTTAAACCTTTCAGCTGGATGCCTATTTGACGGTCGTGTTTATGGGGAAGGCGAGGAGATACAAATATCCCACTGTTTGGCAAAGATGAAGTGTCTGGGCAGAAATAACCTCGGAAACATTGTACCATTATAGTGAGTATATCTATTACAAAACATCACTTAAAGCTTAAACACTGTCAGGGAGGACCTCCTTCGAGAACGTTGTTGCTCAAAGCTTTATTGGAAAGAATGATTTTCATAATATGTATTGGCTGTGTAAATTTTTTTTCCAGATTATGTCAAAGATCATGTCTTAGAAATATGTTTTTGTGATAAACTGATGTCCATTAAAATAGGAATAGCATTATTTTTCATATCTTTTTAAAGACAAGACTAATATTGTAAAAAGAGTATACACCTTTGATATCTTCTCACAAATATACATTTGATTTTACATATTCAGTGGTAAATGTGAGCAGCAAAGAGCCGTTGATGGACAAAGTATGTATTTCACTTTTCTCTTCATTGTTTATGTTCCGAATTACAGCCATTATAGAAATATTTATCACTAAAAATGTTGGCAGTTTCTGTATACTCTTTACATTTTTCAAAATAATTTTTGTTCTTGTTAATCTGTAGGTGGATGTTGGTTTGATGGGAGAGTGTATAACTTTGGAGAGACCATTCAGATTGTAGGAACACAGTCCAAGTTACTATGTATGGGACATAATCTATACAAGGAACTTTGAATCACAACTCACTAGGTAAGTAGATCTGCTCTGATCATAGACTGAATAACCCAGTCCCCTAGTTATTGCTACAAGACAGCCATGGGACGGAGTTTAATCAGTCCACTCTGATTAATACTGTTTTCAATATCAAAGAACATACCTTATTAAATCCATATGCTTTAAAAACACAACCAATGTTCTTCATGGATATATCTTTTAATGTAAAAATAAATTTTCATTATATTTTCTTGTTCATGATACAAATGTAAAATGTTTTGAACATACTAAAATGAGGCATGCAATACAATGATGACAATGATTAAATGAGACATGTGAAAAAGTTGACGATAAAAACGAATAAAAGATGTACAATCAATTAAAACAAGACATTTTAAATCAGAATGCATCATCAAAATGAAGGTAATCTTAATGGGTAATCTCATGCTGAAAATAATTCAAGAAAAAAAGGATAAGACACAACTATGTTTTGTAAACTTTTCAGTGGAATTAAAATATTAAAAGATTTTTAAAACGCAAAAACTCTAAAATGAATTTTATGTATAATCACAATACTTTAAAATGAATTAACCACAGAGCATCTTACAGGAACAAATCCTAAACAACCATAATTTTGAAGAACAGATCCTAAATCTCAGAATGTAGAGTATTCATTTTTGAAACAATATACAACCTAATAAAACAAAAGTCAACATTTAATGACATCATAAATGTACAGAGTTTCCACTACTTGAAAGAAACAATAAAATCATAAAAATATACAATGTACATGTACATAACACCTGTAATTCATTTAGAAACAATTCTTACCCATTCAAAAATATATAAATCTTGCTGCGAGTTCAACTTGTAAACATGGTGCTCCTCATAAGCCAAGTGCATTTAATTTATAATGCTGACTCTAATTGTATCTAGTAATTCTCGATACTGACTGCACATAAACACTGTAATTTATAAAGCTGACTCCACTTGTATCTAGTTATTCTCAATACTGACTCCGAATAAACCCTGTAATTCATAATGCTGACCCCACTTGTACAAGTATCTAGTTAATGTTGAATCCACAAAAATCTAGTAATAAATAATGCTGATTGTACATGCACCTCATAGTAATTCTTCATGCTGACTCCTCACAGAATAAGTAATTCAAAATGCTGATTCTAATTGTATCTTAAAATTGCTCCTAATGCTGTCTCCATATACACCTAGTGATTTATAATGCTGACTCCACTTGTACATAGTTATTCTTACATTCTTACTCCACAAAAAGCTAGTAATTCATAATGCTGACTCCACTTGTACATAGTAATTCTTAATTCTGACTCCACAAAAACTTAATTAGTAATCCATAATGCTGACTCCATTTGTACATAGTTATTCTTAATTCTGACTCCACAAAAAAACAACAACTAGTAATTCATAATGCTGACTCCACTTGTACATAGTTATTCTTAATTCTGACTCCACAAAAAAAAACTAGTACAGTCAATACTGTATAAAGCGTCCACTCGAGGGAAAGAACAAAAATGGTCGCTAAAGACAGATGGTCGTTTAATAGAAAACTCTCACAAAAAGGAATCTAGTTTTAATGTATGAATGAGATAAAAATATTCGCTGGTTTATCGAACTAAAAAACAGAAATATTTACAAAGAGTCTTTATCTCAATAAAGAATTCTGAAGTAGCGTTCAAGAACTCCACCGTGAAGCATCAAATCAAAATCGTAAAAAAAATTTCTGATTTCCGTGTACGATTGCATACAACATTTTTTTCATATCATGATAGTTAAATAAATCCAAATTGTCATTTGATAATTCGTCCAAGCTAGTCATCGCCGTCATCATGGTCACCGGTACTTTCATAGCGCTTTGATTTAAAATAAATTCTCGTGTCTGTATTACATGCGTTTTGACGTTCACAAATACAAGGTCAATACATTCACGGTCAAATAATTCTATTGATAAAATCCGCTGTTGTTACTTATACATCCTCGTTTTATGAATCGTCTACATGGATCCATTTAAAGTCTTTTCTATCGAGGCATTTAATGTTTTATCTGATCTACGCCGTTTCCGTATTTAAAAGTCTTCCGACATTTCGGTTTTACATCCATATAAGTTGAAAAACCTTCGGGTTTTACTTTCTTTCATTCTTCTATTTTTTTTAAATTCTTGATTGTTGGAGTTTTTTGTGGTTGTTGTTGCATTTCTTTTTGTTGTTTTTTTTCTTTCATTGTTTTTTATTTCTTTTCTTTTTCTGTTTTTAACGATACTGTTGGTGCATTAATTTTCTTCCGTGTCTCCGAGTTCAAACGCTTCAGTTTCAAATGAAGTTTTGTTTTTAATTATCATGAACGAGTTAAAATAACTAATATCAACAATACTATTCCAAATATCTTTCAGCGGATCTTAATCGGCGCGCTTATGTTTTGATAACAATTGCGATACAGCAATTACGCGATCAAACAACCGACGTAATTACCTTAATTGGTCGCTTAATACAAAAGAATTGACCATATAGGTAACAATTAAGATGGACGCTGGTCGCGTTGGACAGATGTCCATTTAATACAGAGGAATTATATAGCAAAAAATGTTGGGAGGATATTAGACTGGTCGCTGAGGGCAGATGGACGCTTAATACGAGTGGTCGCATCTACAGTATTGACTGTAATTCATAATGCTGACTCCACTTGTACATAGTTATTCTTAATTCTGACTCGACAAAAAAAACTAGTAATTCATAATGCTGACTCCACTTGTACATAGTTATTCTTAATTCTAACTCCACAAAAAAAACTAGTAATTTATAATGCTGACTCCACTTGTACATAGTTATTCTTAATTCTGACTCCAAAAAAACTTAGTAATTCATAATGCTGACTCCACTTGTACATAGTTATTCTTAATTCTGACTCCACAAAAACTTAGTAATTCATAATGCTGACTCACTTGTACATAGTTATTCTTAATTCTGACTCCAAAGTAACTTAGCAATTCATAATGCTGACTCCACTTGTACATAGTTATTCTTAATTCTGTAATCATAATGGTGACTCCTTTTGTACATACTTATTCTTAATTCTGTAATCATAATGGTGACTCCACTTGTACATACTTATTCTTATTTCTGACTCCACAAAAACGTAATAATTCATAATGCTGACACCACTTGTACATAGTTATTCTTAATTCTGACTCCACAAAAAAAAAATAGTAATTTATAATGCTGACTCCACTTGTACATAGTTATTCTATATTCTGACTCCACAAAAAAAAACTAGTAATTCATCATGCTGACTCCACTTGTACGTAGTTATTCTTAATTCTGACTCCACAAAAACGTAATAATTCATAATGCTGACTCCACTTCTACATAGTTATTCTTAATTCTGACTCCAAAAAAACATAGTAATTTATAATGCTGACTCCACTTGTACATAGTTATTCTTAATTCTGACTCCACAAAAAACAAACAAACTAGTAATTCATAATGCTGACTCTACATAGACCTAATTAATCATAATACTGAGTTTAATTATAATTCATAATGCTGATTCAATTCTATTTATTTATGCTGACTCCACAAAAACATAATCATTCATAATGCTGACTGTAGTAAATCTTATTATTCTTAATTATCACTCCATAAAACCCTTGTAATTAATTACGCTGACTGCATTTAACCTACTAAGTCGTAATTTTGACTCAATGTGCACTTACAATAACTGAATGCTGACTTAATATACTCCCTATAGTTTTACATGTACCTAATGCTCATTCTTTTATACATTAGCACAATCAAATAAATCATCATTGTTATCGAACAACTTACATTGCAGGTAACAAAAGCTGAAACCCAGTTTGTACAAAGTCATATCACATGTCAACCATATGTATTCATACTCTATGTACATATATACACAATGATCAAATTAAACTATGAATTCCATGTAGTATTCGTTGATTTTTTTTCTTCTTCAAATACCGGTAATGTTAACACTATTTTGCTCTACATTAAATCAGTTGTGAAGAAGAGGGTATGCAAGGTCAAAACTAAACTATCCACCATTAATAAGTATCCAGGTAGTATAAAAATTAGAAATTTCATGAAAAGCTCTTTCCAATATTATCTCTTCTGAGCTTTTTAAAAAATGCATGAAAATTTTCAACATATCATTTGCATTATTTATCTCTATACAAACATGGAAATTTTTTAAAAATATTTTTGGAAATTTTCTGTCAAAAATTGACATTTTTATCGAAAAATTGCAAATTTTTTAAACAGAAATCTAAGCTTGGATAATATGGTTGATGGTTAATGTTTAGATTTTCAAAACATTGGTGCAAAAATCTGTCATTTTCAGAAAACAAGTGGAAAGTATTAGGTGGGTAGTTATTAAAGGTGGGTAGTGTATATGAAAATGATTTTTGAGAAAAATGTCCATTAAACAAGCCTTTTTGCCCATCCTCCCTTGTATCATCATGATGCGTCCTATGGTGATGTATGGAATGAATAAAGTAACATTTATACATTAAGAATCTCATGAAACATTTTCACATTTCATCAAATAATGTCTTAAAAGTGAAGCTTGAGGCTGAAAAAGTATGAATAGATTTTAAAAGTTGTCTTCCATAACAGGATTATTAAGAACAACAACACAATTTCAGTAATGCTTTTTAAGACAGACATACAGACAGACTTTTATTCTTGCTCTTTGAAAATATAATATTACTTACCATGGAAATTTGTATAACAAAATGCTAAGATTATCACACAGACATTGATAAATGACTTTACTGACCAATGGAAAGTACATGCAAAAGCTTATGGAAATACTAATGTTGCGGCAGCATTCCCATGGGAGTGAAGTATGATCGAGTTGACATTGTTATCAACACAAGTACATGTATATAAAGACTAGAATTACCACAAAGACTAACACAGTTCAAAATTGCATTTGACATCGATTTCAAAAATGAGGTAAAAAATTAATGTAAGACAAAATAATTCAGATTTGATCTTCAATACCATAAAAATTCTAAACTACATAAAAAATATCACAGTTTAGTCAAATCATGACATGTACAGTATATATTAATAAGTCATAACACGATACAAGTATTGCCTATTTTGTTTTAGTGAATGCTGTGCTTGTTTTAGTTAATACTGTGCCTGTCATCCTTTCTGAGAATAGGAGTCCTTTCATCTGGTAGCTCGTCATCAATTAACAACTTCTCGTCTCTCTCAGCTTTCTCTTTGCGACTTAAATTCAAAACGCCTCCCTGTAAATATAAGATACCTACATGTACATGTATATTGATTCATGAAAGTAAACTCTCAATATACTTATAGACCATGTATCTCTGGATTTCCTTAAATTGCAAAATTGTACCCGAAATTTGTGTCTAATGACCAAAAACTGTCTATAAAGGAATTAATGGCCCTGGCAACTCATAAAACATAATATTTCTTACCCGTTGTTTTTCTTTTATGTTGAGAAACACTGTTGTAGCTACACATGCTAGAGAGTTGGCCAACAAAAACACCATCACATACTTCCACTTTACTAAGACCTTATCCTTTGGCAAACTGTAATACAAATATTTATACATTGTAAGCAAACAGCAGATGAAATAATTTACCAACTTTCTTTCGTGACCAAATACAAACAAAATATTTACTACTAAGAAAAGTCTTAAAAAAGACTGCCCACTGAGTCAGCATTTTATAAAATGTGAATTCATATACAAATAATGCTTGAACTTCTAAAAGAAAGTTTGAGACTTTTGATTCTATTTTTAAAGAAAAGAGTGCTGAACACTACACTTTACAAGAATTTTTAAGAACTTTTAAAGTTTTCATTGACTTTACTGGAAAAAAGGAAAATTTTCACCCAAATATAAGCCATTTTATTCAAGCTTTATCTATTCTAACAGCAGATGGGAGCTTTTTATGCCCCCATAACCGAAGATTCTGGGGCATATAGTTTTTGGTATGTCCGTCCGTCTGTCTGTCCGCAAAAACTTTAACCTTGGCCATAACTTTTGAATGGTAAGTGATAGGGCTTTCATATTTCACATGTGTATTCCTTCGATGAATACCAAAATTTTTGACCCTATGACCTTGACCTTGGAGTTTGACCTACTTTTGAAAAACTTTAACCTTGGCCATAACTTTTAAAAGGTAAATGATAGGGCTTTCATATTTCACATGTGTATTCCTTGTGGCAAGACCTTTCCATGGATACCAAAATTTTTGACCTTGTGACCTTGACCTTGGAGTTTGACCTACTTTTGAAAAACTTTAACCTTGGCCATAACTTTTGAATGGTAAGTTATAGGACTTTCATATTTCACAGATGACTTTCTTCTGGCAAAACCTTTCCATGGATACCAAATTTGACCTTGTGACCTTGACCTCAAAATGTGAACTACTTTTCAGCTGTTTTACTGACAAATATGCCAACGGGGGCATTCGTGTTTCACAAACATGTGTTTTTTTATTTTTAAAGAAATTGCTCAAAATTTATAATTCAAAATGTAAACTTTTCTGGGCAGATTTGATGGAAATGTGTATCAATTTCACCGAGTTTGGAGTTTTCATAGAACTAAAGTAATTGATAAATACAATGTACATCATTTACAAAATTAAGATTCAAAATTAATTAGAGAGCTTTACAAAGTGTCAAATCACAAAAATATTCAGTGACATAGAATGTTAGAAAATAGGGCCAATTTTGGGCTTCATGACCCTTAAACTTTAATCTCACTTCTAAATTACACCTGTTGATGAAAACAAGTATGTTATTACTCTTTTTACCATTTGTTTATATACATGTAAGCTCTTAAATGATGAAATTATATAACAATGAGTTATTGAACCTGTTCATGAATATAAATTCTTCAATTAAAACTTACTCCTGGAAATCTTTTCCGAGAATTTGTCCGACTACAACGTTGGAGATGCCAATACCAATCATCTGTATAGAAGTGGTCAGTCCCATAGCTGTACCAATAGTGGCCTGAGTGACCACCAACGGTATGGAGGGCCACATGCTAGCCTGTAAAATATAGTAACTTTAGAGATACCAATCATCTGTATAGAAGTGGTCAGTCCCATAGCTGTACCAATAGTGGCCTGAGTGACCACCAATGGTATGGAGGGCCATATGCTAGCCTGTAAAATATATAGTAACGAAAGAGATACCAATCATCTGTATAGAAGTGGTCTGTCCCATAGCTGTACCAATAGTGGCCTGTGTGACCAGCAACGGTATGGAGGGCCACATGCTAGCCTGTAAAATATAGTAATGTTTGAGATACCTATACCAATTGTCTGTATAAAAGTGGTCAGTCCTATAGCTGTACCTATTGTAGCCTGAGTTATCACCAATGGTATGGAGGGCCACATGCTAGCCTGTAAAATATTGTAATGTTAGAGAAACCAATCATCTGTATAGAAGTGGTCAGTCCCATAGCTGTACCAATAGTGGCCTGAGTGACCACCAACGGTATGGAGGGCCACATGCTAGCCTGTAAGATATAGTAACATTAGAGGTGTCAATACCAATCATCTGTATAGAAGTGGTCAGTCCCATAGCTGTACCAATAGTGGCCTGAGTGACCACCAACAGTATGGAGGGCCACATGCTAGCCTGTTACATGTAAGTATAGTAACGTTAGAGATACCAATCATCTGCATAGAAGTGGTCAGTCCCATAGCTGTACCAATAGTGGCCTGAGTGACCACCAATGGATATGGAGGGCCACATGCTAGCCTGTAAAATATAGTAATGTTTGAGATACCAATCATCTGTATAGAAGTGGTCATTCCCATAGCTGTACCTATTGTGGCCTGAGTGACCACCACTGATATGGAGGGCCACATGCTAGCCTGTAAAATATTGTAATGTTTGAGATACCAATCATCTGTATAGAAGTGGTCAGTCCCATAGCTGTACCTATTGTGGCCTGAGTGACCACCAATGGTACGGAGGGCCACATGCTAGCCTGTAAAATATAGTAATGTTTGAGATACCAATCATCTGTATAGCAGTGGTCAGTCCCATAGCTGTACCTATTGTGGCCTGAGTGACCACCGCTGATATGGAGGACCACATGCTAGCCTGTAAAATATTGTAATGTTAGAAATGCTGATACCAATCATCTGTATAGAAATGGTCAGTCCCATGAATGTACCTATTGTCACCTGAGTGACCATCAATGGTATGGATGGCCGCATGCTAGCCTGTAAAATAGAGTAACATTAGAGGTGTCAATACCAATCATCTGTATAGAAGTGGTCAGTCCCATAGCTGTACCAATAGTGGCCTGAGTGACCACCAACGGTATGGACGGCCACATGCTAGCCTGTAAAATATAGTAACGTTAGAGGTGCCGATACCAATCATCTGTATAGAAGTGATCAGTCCTATAGCTGTATCTATTGTGGCCTGAGTGACCACCAATGGTATGGAGGGTCACATGCTAGCCTGTAAAATATTGTAATGTTTGAGATACCAATCATCTGTATAGAAGTGGTCAGTCCCATAGCTGTACCTATTGTGGCCTGAGTGACCACCAATGGTACGGAGGGCCACATGCTAGCCTGTAAAATATAGTAATGTTTGAGATACCAATCATCTGTATAGAAGTTGTCAGTCCCATAGCTGTAGGTTGCACTCCACAGTATTGGTCATTGAAAATTGAGCGTTTTGAATGAAAGGCATGCAATAGTTGACGTTA
Organism: Pinctada fucata; assembly: GCA_028142955.1. NCBI lineage: Eukaryota > Metazoa > Mollusca > Bivalvia > Pterioida > Pteriidae > Pinctada > Pinctada fucata. The sequence continues at coordinate 19,351,947 of AP027103.1, read as the reverse complement.
TATTCATAATTTTATATTGCTCATACAATATAAAGCTACATATCAATAAAAAGTACTCTTATTACTGATTACTTCTATTATTCTTGATTTCATCTGAACAAATCCTGTCAGTCAGACATGCTGCTCAAAGTTATAGCAGTACATTAGAAGATGACATGGAAATGGGGCATGACCCCTCAAAGTGACTCAAATTTGACATCCTTCTCAAATGATTTTCTTAATAAACTGTATGTCTATTTGTTGTGTATTTCTTATTCTATAATATGTGCAATTTATTTGAATTTTCACCTGATGCAATTCGAGAAATATGACGTCAAAGTTTTCTTACCTAAATACAGCATTCATTTCTTTGCCCAAGGCTAGTCACATGACCTCTTACTTTCACATCCGGTCATACTATACATATGAGGTATACAATGGAAATAATGTGCTTTTCTCAAGACAACAAGCTAGTTCTTTCTTCCAAATATCAAAAATCATAGTTATTTCAATAATAAACCTCACATAATGAAGCTGGACCCCATCTGTCCCCTATTTAAAAAATCATCCCTAGCCAAATTCCAAATGCGACACTGCGGATACTATGTAGTGTAACCTATAGGAGTACATTTTTCTTTATGCGAGAAATTTTTTTTGTCGATATGTGTTTTTAAGGTCTTTCGCATCTTGCGATACCAGATATTTTGTGTTACGCACTATACTTTTGTCGCGACACACCGTCAAAGGTCCCATGATACCGTCAGGCCTTAACCCCTATGTTACATTACATGGCCATAATAGGAAATACATATATGATCAATAGGAGCTATTTATGATGCTTAAGTACTATAATGGTACATTAAAAGATAGAATAAAGGCTAAATGACATTCTTAAAAGAATGTTGCAATGGCAACGACAAACTTTTTTGTCGTAACGACATATTTTTGTCGCGTCGAAGCTAATTATATACCATAACGCTTTACCGCAAACAACAGAAATGCCTATGTAAGCTATAATATTTTGAATAGATTTTGGTTGCTATGGTAACCACATTGTGGTAAATTTAAGTCATTTGAGATACTTTAACATTTTCAGAATATTTTGATACCTCTCATCATCATGTAAACCTCTTATCTGTATGGCAAAGGTGCATCACATCCACAATGGTGTTACAGACTTAACAGCATTTTTCCTGCATAAATGAGCTAATACTGGAGCAACATCAATTTTCATGACAATCAAAAAAATTTTATTTTTGAATTAAACATGTCTATATTTGATTTTTAAGAAACAACAGAGTCAATACCTTTTTATGATATAAATGGTAACCATAGCAACCAAATATGAAAATTTGAATTGAGGAGCATATGTGCGTATAAGGTTGCACTCCACAGTATTGGTCATTGAAAATTGAGCGTTTTGAATGAAAGGCATGCAATAGTTGACGTTATATTCATAATTTTATATTGCTCATACAATATAAAGCTACATATCAATAAAAAGTACTCTTATTACTGATTACTTCTATTATTCTTGATTTCATCTGAACAAATCCTGTCAGTCAGACATGCTGCTCAAAGTTATAGCAGTACATTAGAAGATGACATGGAAATGGGGCATGACCCCTCAAAGTGACTCAAATTTGACATCCTTCTCAAATGATTTTCTTAATAAACTGTATGTCTATTTGTTGTGTATTTCTTATTCTATAATATGTGCAATTTATTTGAATTTTCACCTGATGCAATTCGAGAAATATGACGTCAAAGTTTTCTTACCTAAATACAGCATTCATTTCTTTGCCCAAGGCTAGTCACATGACCTCTTACTTTCACATCCGGTCATACTATACATATGAGGTATACAATGGAAATAATGTGCTTTTCTCAAGACAACAAGCTAGTTCTTTCTTCCAAATATCAAAAATCATAGTTATTTCAATAATAAACCTCACATAATGAAGCTGGACCCCATCTGTCCCCTATTTAAAAAATCATCCCTAGCCAAATTCCAAATGCGACACTGCGGATACTATGTAGTGTAACCTATAGGAGTACATTTTTCTTTATGCGAGAAATTTTTTTTGTCGATATGTGTTTTTAAGGTCTTTCGCATCTTGCGATACCAGATATTTTGTGTTACGCACTATACTTTTGTCGCGACACACCGTCAAAGGTCCCATGATACCGTCAGGCCTTAACCCCTATGTTACATTACATGGCCATAATAGGAAATACATATATGATCAATAGGAGCTATTTATGATGCTTAAGTACTATAATGGTACATTAAAAGATAGAATAAAGGCTAAATGACATTCTTAAAAGAATGTTGCAATGGCAACGACAAACTTTTTTGTCGTAACGACATATTTTTGTCGCGTCGAAGCTAATTATATACCATAACGCTTTACCGCAAACAACAGAAATGCCTATGTAAGCTATAATATTTTGAATAGATTTTGGTTGCTATGGTAACCACATTGTGGTAAATTTAAGTCATTTGAGATACTTTAACATTTTCAGAATATTTTGATACCTCTCATCATCATGTAAACCTCTTATCTGTATGGCAAAGGTGCATCACATCCACAATGGTGTTACAGACTTAACAGCATTTTTCCTGCATAAATGAGCTAATACTGGAGCAACATCAATTTTCATGACAATCAAAAAAATTTTATTTTTGAATTAAACATGTCTATATTTGATTTTTAAGAAACAACAGAGTCAATACCTTTTTATGATATAAATGGTAACCATAGCAACCAAATATGAAAATTTGAATTGAGGAGCATATGTGCGTATAAGGTTGCACTCCACAGTATTGGTCATTGAAAATTGAGCGTTTTGAATGAAAGGCATGCAATAGTTGACGTTATATTCATAATTTTATATTGCTCATACAATATAAAGCTACATATCAATAAAAAGTACTCTTATTACTGATTACTTCTATTATTCTTGATTTCATCTGAACAAATCCTGTCAGTCAGACATGCTGCTCAAAGTTATAGCAGTACATTAGAAGATGACATGGAAATGGGGCATGACCCCTCAAAGTGACTCAAATTTGACATCCTTCTCAAATGATTTTCTTAATAAACTGTATGTCTATTTGTTGTGTATTTCTTATTCTATAATATGTGCAATTTATTTGAATTTTCACCTGATGCAATTCGAGAAATATGACGTCAAAGTTTTCTTACCTAAATACAGCATTCATTTCTTTGCCCAAGGCTAGTCACATGACCTCTTACTTTCACATCCGGTCATACTATACATATGAGGTATACAATGGAAATAATGTGCTTTTCTCAAGACAACAAGCTAGTTCTTTCTTCCAAATATCAAAAATCATAGTTATTTCAATAATAAACCTCACATAATGAAGCTGGACCCCATCTGTCCCCTATTTAAAAAATCATCCCTAGCCAAATTCCAAATGCGACACTGCGGATACTATGTAGTGTAACCTATAGGAGTACATTTTTCTTTATGCGAGAAATTTTTTTTGTCGATATGTGTTTTTAAGGTCTTTCGCATCTTGCGATACCAGATATTTTGTGTTACGCACTATACTTTTGTCGCGACACACCGTCAAAGGTCCCATGATACCGTCAGGCCTTAACCCCTATGTTACATTACATGGCCATAATAGGAAATACATATATGATCAATAGGAGCTATTTATGATGCTTAAGTACTATAATGGTACATTAAAAGATAGAATAAAGGCTAAATGACATTCTTAAAAGAATGTTGCAATGGCAACGACAAACTTTTTTGTCGTAACGACATATTTTTGTCGCGTCGAAGCTAATTATATACCATAACGCTTTACCGCAAACAACAGAAATGCCTATGTAAGCTATAATATTTTGAATAGATTTTGGTTGCTATGGTAACCACATTGTGGTAAATTTAAGTCATTTGAGATACTTTAACATTTTCAGAATATTTTGATACCTCTCATCATCATGTAAACCTCTTATCTGTATGGCAAAGGTGCATCACATCCACAATGGTGTTACAGACTTAACAGCATTTTTCCTGCATAAATGAGCTAATACTGGAGCAACATCAATTTTCATGACAATCAAAAAAATTTTATTTTTGAATTAAACATGTCTATATTTGATTTTTAAGAAACAACAGAGTCAATACCTTTTTATGATATAAATGGTAACCATAGCAACCAAATATGAAAATTTGAATTGAGGAGCATATGTGCGTATAAGGTTGCACTCCACAGTATTGGTCATTGAAAATTGAGCGTTTTGAATGAAAGGCATGCAATAGTTGACGTTATATTCATAATTTTATATTGCTCATACAATATAAAGCTACATATCAATAAAAAGTACTCTTATTACTGATTACTTCTATTATTCTTGATTTCATCTGAACAAATCCTGTCAGTCAGACATGCTGCTCAAAGTTATAGCAGTACATTAGAAGATGACATGGAAATGGGGCATGACCCCTCAAAGTGACTCAAATTTGACATCCTTCTCAAATGATTTTCTTAATAAACTGTATGTCTATTTGTTGTGTATTTCTTATTCTATAATATGTGCAATTTATTTGAATTTTCACCTGATGCAATTCGAGAAATATGACGTCAAAGTTTTCTTACCTAAATACAGCATTCATTTCTTTGCCCAAGGCTAGTCACATGACCTCTTACTTTCACATCCGGTCATACTATACATATGAGGTATACAATGGAAATAATGTGCTTTTCTCAAGACAACAAGCTAGTTCTTTCTTCCAAATATCAAAAATCATAGTTATTTCAATAATAAACCTCACATAATGAAGCTGGACCCCATCTGTCCCCTATTTAAAAAATCATCCCTAGCCAAATTCCAAATGCGACACTGCGGATACTATGTAGTGTAACCATACCTATTGTGGCCTGAGTGACCACCAATGGTATGGAGGGCCATATGCTAGCCTGTAAAATATAGTAACTTTAGAGATACCAATCATCTGTATAGAAGTTGTCAGTCCCATAGCTGTACCCATTGTGGCCTGAGTGACCACCAATGGTATGGAGGGCCACATGCTAGCCTGTAAAATATAGTAATGTTTGAGATACCAATCATCTGTATAGCAGTGGTCAGTCCCATAGCTGTACCTATTGTGGCCTGAGTGACCACCGCTGATATGGAGGACCACATGCTAGCCTGTAAAATATTGTAATGTTAGAAATGCTGATACCAATCATCTGTAAAGAAATGGTCAGTCCCATGAATGTACCTATTGTCACCTGAGTGACCATCAATGGTATGGATGGCCGCATGCTAGCCTGTAAAATAGAGTAACATTAGAGGTGTCAATACCAATCATCTGTATAGAAGTGGTCAGTCCCATAGCTGTACCGATAGTGGCCTGAGTGACCACCAACGGTATGGACGGCCACATGCTAGCCTGTAAAATATAGTAATGTTAGAGGTGCCGATACCAATCATCTGTATAGAAGTGATCAGTCCTATAGCTGTACCTATTGTGGCCTGAGTGACCACCAATGGTATGGAGGGCCACATGCTAGCCTGTAAAATATAGTAATGTTAGAGATACCAATTATCTGTATAGAAGTGGTCAGTCCCATAGCTGTACCAATAGTGGCCTGAGTGACCACCAATGGTATGGATGGCCCCATGCTAGCCTGTAAAATATATAGTAACATTTAAAGATGCCAAAACTAATCATCTGTGTAGAAGTGGTCAGTCCCATAGCTGTACCAATAGTGGCCTGAGTGACCACCAACGGTATGGAGGGCCACATTCTAGCCTGTAAAATATAGTAACGTTAGAGGTGCCGATACCAATCATCTGTATAGAAGTGATCAGTCCTATAGCTGTACCTATTGTGGCCTGAGTTACCACCAATGGTATGGAGGGCCACATGCTAGTCTGTAAAATATAGTAATGTTAGAGATACCAATCATCTGTATAGAAGTGGTCAGTCCCATAGCTGTACCAATAGTGGCCTGAGTGACCACCAATGGTATGGATGGCCACATGCTAGCCTGTAAAATATATAGTAACATTTAAAGATGCCAAAACTAATCATCTGTGTAGAAGTGGTCAGTCCCATAGCTGTACCAATAGTGGCCTGAGTGACCTCCAATGGTAAGGAGGGCCACATGCTAGCCTGTAAAATATCAGATAGTTATAATATGTATATACAAGTACATGTATATTTATCACAAATGACTCTCTTTATTCAATTACAAGCCATGGCTTGGAGAAGTTGAATCTCACAATTTACATTTATTTCATACAAATGTAACCACTGTCTGATGAGGTCCTACATAATATATGATATAGAGTCTTCTATTCAGCTAGAGATATGACCTAGTGAAACTCTAGGACTTGAAGACTAAATTGACCCTTCCCATTGCAGGAAAAAAATGCAAAATTTCATGATGTCACAATGCTTTTATATTGGACAAACAAGCTTCGAACCTCGGTCAAACATCGAAATAGCATTGTGACATCATGGAATTTCTCAAATTTTTCCCGCATTCGGGAGGGTCAATTATGTTTGTACAACAACATGCTCTGAAGTCCAAATACTAAACTGCAACAAATAAATAATTTGGAGATACACGTATCTTTGCAAAGAAAATTTATAATTCTAAAATGGTTTGTAAGATTTTCTCCTTATACCTCTAATGAACTAACCAGGTCATTACACTCCAACACATTTATAGTTCATGTATATATATGCTCAATTTTGACAAATACTTACAGCAGCAAACGAGTATGTGACTCCCAGCCATAATGTACAGATTAAAGGGTATACTGTAGTAAATGCCAGCAAACCAAACAAAGGGATCGTCAACAAAGCACATACTAATGCAAGGATTCCCCGTTTACCAATGATGTCCTGTAATCACAATAAAATTGTCAAATTATGTAACTCATAAAAAAGATATAAAGATTTATGTTTCGGTGACCTTATTACAATTAATGTAGTCCCCTAATGGCAAAGCCAAAGGGGACTCTTAGTTTCCTTTCAGTCTGTCAATCAGTAAATCTGTCCTTATGTCCGTACGTGTTTTATTTTACTTGCAAAAGATACATGTATATACATGTATATATAGCAGAAATTCTATCTTTTTTTTCATCAAAGTTGTTCTGGTTTAAGGGAAAACATCAATCTTGATAACACCTGAAAGGATGTTACTATGTAGTACCAAACATTAAATCAGTAAATTGTAAAGAGGGAAATTTTCAACCCCATTATTTTTACAACTCTTTCTCTAACTGGCAAGGAGTTGAATTTAAGACTGTGTGAATAGAAATATGTGTAAAGGTTAATTTGTTTAACATAGCTTGTTGGTATACCAAGTTCACACTGGGAAACTAGGTCTCGTATCTCAATAGGGTGAAATTAAGAATTAGCAATTGCAAAGTTGTATACAGTATTTAATGGTTTTTTATGTCACTTACAAGATAAAAGTCAGACATACAAAATTTCAAATCAATGCTACCAAGTCTACGTTTATTTTTGAGGGTCTCATAAAAGGGCATATAAACTTAAACCAACTATAGCTAGCATAGCGGTAGAAAATTAACTTACTATAATACCACCAAGGAATGGTGAGAGGATCATAGAAACATCATAAACTGCCCCAGCTATGTACGATGATGTCGTCTTTGGCATGTCATATTTCTGGTGGATAAACTCACTATAATAAAATACGGTATATACAGTTTTACAATACACACAAAATACATAAAAACCAAATGTGGTCATACAATTTACTTTGTTTGGGTAATGGAAAATAAATTCTGTATATACGCAGTCTTTGTGATATGAGAAATCATGTACATGTATTAGAGGTCTAAAATGATAATTCTCTGTGAGAAGTTTATGACAATTATATACATGTAAGATATTGAATTTATTTTTCACATGTATTCACTTAATGGCACAATTTATTGAATTATAAGCGCACATGTGCATATTAGACTATAAGCAAACATAGAGATTACTGAATCTTTACCTGGCATCGGCTACAAATGGGAAGACACTGTTGTAGAAGAACATGATAGTCAAGGCTAATAGCCAGTACGATAACGAGAAATTCTTTATGTCTGTCACTTTCTGAAATAAGCAAAATTGGAAGACATGAAACTAGATACATAATAAGCTGATTAAACAAGGTCAAAACTTCTACTCAAGCACGGTAAAGGCTTCTCTTAAAGAATAAAAGTTCAACAAAAATAAGCAAGTTTTATAATAAGACAAGACTCGTGTTGTTTGCTGTGTATTACCAGTTTCTTTGACTCTGATTTTAAAGTTTCTTCATCACCAAGTTGTTTGACTCCCCATTTGTCCAAGAAACTGACCGTGATAGCTGACAAAAATCCTATCCCACATAACATTGCACCTGTTATTGAGATATTATAGAAATAAATCATGAGAAAGTTAAATCATAATCTAATTTTTCTTGAAAATCCTGTAAAAACATCAATTGTCATGTGAACAAGTGTCAGTCTGGATACCTATTAACAGTCAGGAAGAGCATCTTCAAAGAGGGCATAATTCTAAACAATTAATCCCTGTAATTTTACTATTTTACAAGCATGCCCTCAGAACCTCCTTACCTCCCCACAATGTCCAGTTTAGTCCATATATTTTGTTAAAATTCTGTGTAAGAAAGAAGTTCAGCACACTTCCCAGACGAGAGAAAGCTAGCGTTATCCCAAATGCCATCGCTAATTCCTTGTTTTTGAACCAGTATGCTGTGATCCTATTTTGTACAACTGAAAAAAAAGATTCCAAAATTTTCAACTTGTTCCGTTTTTGTATTTTTTTAAACATTCTGGTGCGAAATATCTTCCATATCTTGTGGAATTCATTTTGAAGATTAATCTCTCATGAGTATTAGAATAGATCCTGACCACTTGCTAATCTTTATCATGGAGCTCTAATTGTTTCAGATGATAACTTTTTGCGGTATTTTTCTTCATTATACCACAATAAGGTTTGTCTGTAACAGTAATATCTATGAAAAACAATGCCAAACTTGGACAAATTGCATTTTTTTGCAAATTTAGAAGATGAGAAATTTGTTCATTCTATGTAATAAATAAATTTAATAATTCAATTTAAATGTCTTTGTTCAAGCTATGCATCCATAGGAATAAGGAAGGACACTATTTTTTCTAGTTGTTTGTAGGAAAAAGTTGCCCTGCATCCCTCTTCATCTTGCGGGAAACAAATAAAAAATTTGATAATTTGAGGACATTTTCTTCAAAATATGATATTGGTATTTTTCATTATAAGAGGGCAAATAAGAGAGGACAAAAGACGATGAAACCTTACTTGTTAAAGATCCATTTCCAGATCCAAATAGTAGTCGGCCGAGTAACATAACAGGAAGCATGGCTGACGTCCCCTTGAACATGGCCCCAACAGCAAACGTAGAGGACCCCAGAACACAGAGGAAGGAAAATAGAAAGACACCAAACCTATTACCCAGCTTGTCTATTAGAAAACCGGCTCCAATTACCACTGCAGCATTTCTGAAAGTTTGAGATACAACTATTTCAGAGGGCCTAAGATATTTTAAAACAGCTTACTTTAAGCATTTATTTCCTCTTTTATTAGTCTAAAGTTTTGTAGCATTTGAGTGTGGAAGTGATCAATAGCTCTCCCCCAACTCACTGAACAATACATATTGCTTTTTCCTTTGTCTTTTTAAGTCAATCTCTTACATACATACTGTTTGCGAATTGTAAAGCTTCTCAAATAATTTGAAATCCAAAGCTATGTAATTCCATCATACAAAGCATTAACCCATGTGTTATGATATGAAAAGAGTCTACAGAAAACACTATCAACAGGGCTGTCACAACTCACCGCGGTTCTCGATTCACCGCGGTTCTTGATGACAGTTCGATACACATACGAGAAGAGGCTGTATTGTTGATTCACGGTTCACTTTTAGCATTTAGTTTTATCGTTGAAAAATCGTCAAGTCGTCAAAGATAGCTTTAAAAGACACTCCTATGGCATTTATTATTATATTGTATATTGTCATATATTGCTGAGTTTTGTACCTTTTTTCAGTTTTCCAATCAATACAATAATTCTCAAAGCATTCAAGTTATGAATGATCTTAATTTGTTATTATTTAACTTGTTTTATCTGACAAATTACAGAAATGCCTTCATATCTACATTAATAAATAAAGCCTGTGTTTGTGAAACGCAAATGCCCCCGGTGGCATCTTTGTTAGTATGAGCACCATTTTCTGTTGAGTACATGAAAGGTCAAAGTCAAAGTGACGGAGTCAAAACTTTTGCTATCAATGGAAAGGTCTTCTCACAAGGAATACACATATTAAATATGAAAGCCCTATCACTTACCATTCAAAAGTTACGCCCAATGTTAAATTTTTGAAAAGTAGGTCAAAGGTCAAGGTAAAGGTCATGAGGTCAGAAATTTTGGTATCAATGGAAAGGACTTGTCACAAGGAATACACATGTGAAATATGAAAGCCCTATCACTTACCATTCAAAAGTTATGCCCAATGTTAAAGTTTTTCGGACAACCAGACAGACGGACAAACAGATGGACAAGCCAAAAACTATATGCCCCCCCCCCCCCCAATCTGTGATTCCGGGATGCAGAAATAATGTTGATCGAGATACCAATTGTATCGTGAGTAAATATCGCGATATATATCGTATCACGAGCTCACTGTATCGTGACAGCCCTAGCTATCAATATCCTAATGTTAAGAATCTTTACACTTGTAAAAAGTAATGAGATACAGACTTACGTCCAGGCATATATGGCATACAGAAGATTATAATCATCCGCTGACATCCCGAGACATCCCTCACATCTCGTACAATTTGCTGAGCTAGAATTACTGTTTGTACCATTACATGTATCCTTCTGTAAAATTGTGATAAACAAAGGTTAATCATGAATGAGCATGCTTAATTTTCACGTTATTCCTCTACATAAGTATTACTAAAATGAAATAAATGCTTTATTATTATCATACATTTGTACATGTATTCCAAATTACATTGAATCCCCAAGTATTTTTTTTTTTAACTTACGCCTTGAAAATCATCCTGAAGAACACTTGGCATGTCAAAACAGAAATAGCTTCCAAAGGTCAGCATGCAGTTAAAAAACAGAACGAGGAACCGGTATCCAGCTGTAATATAAAAATCATTCATAATTAATCAAGTTCTATGTACACTGTAAAAGATTGTTTTTCTATTTTGGTTGCAGTGTTAATGAAACAGTCTGAGAAACCACAGGACATTTTCTATACTTTTGGCATTTTTCCTATATACATGTATTACGTATGTTTAAAATTTCCCCAAAATCCATAAACTTTGACAAAATCCACCAGAGACTGCCGGCAATCCAGCACTTTTCATAAACTCTGTTGTAGAAATAACTTATTAATTCAAAACTTACTTTAGAAATGTTTTTAAAGGCCGACTGTCAATCACTAATAAAGCCTGTGTTTGTGAAACACGAATGCCCTTGGTGGCATCTATGTTAGTATAAACTTTATTTTCTGTGAAGTATGTGAAAGGTCAAGGTCAACAATTTTGGTATCAATGGAAAGGTCTTTTCACAAGGAACACACATGTGAAATATGAAAATCCTATCACTTACCATTCAAAAGTAGGTCAAAGGTCAAGGTCAAGGTCACGAGGTCCAAAATTTTGGTATCAATGGAAAGGTCTTGTCACAAGGTAGCCGCAGAAACGGCAAACTTACAACATGGCGCTTGAATTCGAAGAGACGAAGCGGAGGCAAGTAGAATCCCGGCCGTATCATTGATATTAAAGCTTAACAAGGTAAAATATGATTGCCGATCGTTTAGTTTTATTTTATTTGAGTGAGACACAGTCAATAATCCCCCAGAAAATTTGCCGATTCGTGCTGGCCATATCCTAAATTTGGGTCCCGGGTTTGTTCAATGTACTTTCCTGCGGCCAACACACCCCTACCAACCAAATATCCAAGTGTCGTTGCTCGTTTCTGCGGCTAGTCACAAGGAACACACATGTGAAATATGAAAGCCCTATCACTTACCATTCAAACGTTATGCCCAATGTTAAAGTTTTTGAAAAGTAGGTCAAAGGTCAAGGTCAAGGTCACAAGGTCAGAACTTTTTGTATCAATGAAAAGGTCTTGTCACAAGGAACACACGTGTGAAATATGAAAGCCCTATCACTTACCATTCAAAAGTTATGCCCATTGTTAAAGTTTTTGAAAAGTAGGTCAAAGGTCAAGGTCACAAGGTCAAAAATTTTGGTATCAATGGAAAGGTCTTGTCACAAGGAATACACATGTGAAATATGAAAGCTCTATCACCTTCCATTCAAAAGTTATGCTCAATGTTAAAGTTTTTTCGGACAAACAGACAAAGACGGACAGGCCAAAAACTATATGCCCCCGAATCTGTGATTCCGGGGGCATAAAAAAAATGCAATATGATAGTATGCAAGTATCAAACACCTTCTTGGCAAATATATATACATATACAATTAAAAAAAAATGTTTTTCAGAAAAAAAAAACCCCCAGATGATTGTAAATGTTAGCGAACTTATACATTAACTATGATGTCATAATATTAATTATACTGCTAACAGGTGCAATGTCGGGTCTTTTTGGCAATTTCTATATTAATTACATATAAACAGTGTAGCATAAAAATCTCACAGCTCAGTTTTTTTTAAGAAAACCCTAGTAATGAAAAGTTCTTTATTAAACTCTCATTTTGAAATTTATTTGAATAGAATCAAACTAGAAACAAACAAGTTAATCAAAAAGAACTTTGATGATAAATTAAAAAAAATAGAAATTGTACACACACAATTTATTTTCAGCTTTGTATTGTAGTCATATTTTGTATCAAATGACTCTGAACAGAACAGAATACAAAGTATAATCAAGGATTACAAAGTTCACCTCATGGCAGCATTTTATCATGGCAGCGAACAGGGAGTAGTCAAAGATTATGCAATTTTTAATTTGAAAATCTGTCCTATGGAGGACCAACAAAAATGCTAACAACTAAACAAAACAGATAAGGGAAGTAGACTATTGATACCCAAATCTTCCTAATATGTGCACTTGAGCGAAAATATAGGTCATGACCTACATTTGAACAAATATTTGTGATTTACTCATATTGACACATCATCTGTGCAAGTTTGGCCTTCCTAGCACATATATAATAAAGAAAAAAAAACTTCTTAACATTGATATCCAAATCTTCCCAACATGTGCAGTCGAGCAAAAATATAGGTCATGACCTACATTTGAATGAATATTTGTGATCTACTCATAATGACGCAACATCTGTGCAAGTTTTGACTACCTAGCACATAAAACAAAGAAAAAAAAACTTCTTTTAAAACATTGGTATCCAAATCTTTCTAACATGTGCACTCAAGCAGCAAATATACATGTTGGTCATGACCTACATTTGAATGTAGATTTGTGATCTACTCATAAAGACACATCATCTGCACAAGTTCAGCCTTCCTAGCACTTAAAATAAAAAAAAGGTTATCCCTAAGTGTCGCTACTGGTATGCTTCGCCACTAATCTTTTGCAATTAGTTGCAAGCAACAAATTGCGTCGTGTAACATAGCTTAAAACTAATCGCATGCAACTTTCAAAAGTCGCATGCAACTTTTTTCAAATTAGAACATGTTCTATTCCTTGTGATTAGTTGCATGCGACTGTTAGCGTCAGCCAATCAAAATGCCCAGTATTCCTTACAATTTCAACATTTATTTTGCGAATTTTGGTCATATCAATTACTTTTGTCATGATGGTGATTTGCTGTCATCTCTTCGTAAGGAAGTTATGTGATTATAATGATAATTGTAAGTACATGCCGTATTGTTTGTTAATAACACATTTTATTTGTAAAATTTAGGCGGGAAAGGTATGAATTTTGCACAAAATATATGCAATTAGTTGCAACGTGTAACAATGCAGGTCTCTGCAACTCGCTTGGATAGTAAAATCTCTGCAATTAGTTGCATGAAACTAATCGTGTCGTGTAACAAGACCTTAAGCATTCTATTGTACATTAATTACTTGCAGATTAGCTGTTACTGTAAACTTTACCATGTATATGGGACACATTAATTGTGATTTCACTGAAATATCTATCATTGTATATTTTTATAGACAATTTTACAGGACAATTTTATTCTTTTAAATATGTTCAATAAAATTAATGCTAGTGAACCAGTGATCAATAATGTGACACGGCGGTTAATACCGTTATTCTTATTCTGAAGTTGAAAGAGCGCAGTGGTGTCGGGGAAACAAATTTTACAGGGACTTAAATGTCTTTATTGAAAATCAAAATACTGTAAATTTTGTGTCATTATCTTGCACTTGGCGCCAAAAATCATCGGACATTTTGTCTGGCTCAAAACTTGAAACTGTGGGACATTCAAAAATCCACCAGAAATCGCTGCCATGGCAATTTAGCACTTTTCATAAACTCTGTGAATATTGTTACAGAATGCATATATAATACATATGACTAAGCCTATCATTATTTACCATGTTTACTGGGAAAAAGCATCATACTGTATAGGAGAAAGTAGGAATGAATGGATGGATGACTGGTCATTCTTTTACATTTTGTTTAGTAAACTTCAAGCCCTAACTTTGGGCTTTTTTTATTTGTTGAAACAACATTATCTCCCTCCCTTTTATGGTGTCTAGAAGGGGTCATTATATGAGCTCTACTGGTCAAAGACCAGTTGAGCTTATGCGATACCATGTTGTCCGGCGTCCAGCCGTCCGTCTGTCTGTCTCTTAACAATATTTTGTGATCGCAACTCCTCTGAAACCATAAATGATACAAAGTCTCTTTGCGTTTACTTTGGTTCATGGTCTAGTTGTGCACCTGATATTTTGTTTGAGCCTCTGACCCCCAGGGTCTTGGAAAATGGGTGTGGTCATTTTCTCCTATATAAGTCTATGTAATCTAGTGAACACCAATTCTCAGAAAGTATAATTGATAGCGAAATAATTCTTTTTGCAATATAATCAGTCTCTGGTCCAGTTGTGCCCCTGATATTTTCTTTGAGCCTCTGACCCCCAGGGTCTTGGAAAATGGGCGTGGTCATTTTCTCCTATATAAGTCTATGTAATCTAGTGAACACCAATTCTCAGGAAGTATAATTGATAGAGAAATAATTGTTTTTGTTTGAGCCTCTGACCCCAGGGTATTCAAAAATGGGTGTGGCCATTTGCTCCTATACAAGTCTTTGTAATCTAGTGAACTCCAATTCTCAGAAAGTATAATTGATAGAGAAATTATTCTTTTTGCAATATAATCAGTCTCTGGTCCAGTTGTGCACCTGATATTTTGTTTGAGCCTCTGACCCCCAGAGTCGTTGAATTTGGGTGTGGTCATTTTCTCCTATATAAGTCTATGTAATCTAGTGAACACCAATTCTCAGAAAGTATAATTGATAGAGAAATAATTCTTTTCTCAATATATTTAATCAGTCTCTGGTCCAGCTGTGCACCTGATATTTTGCTTGAGCCTCTGAACCCCAGGGTCTTGGAAATGGGTGTGGTCATTTTCTCCTATATATAAGTCTATGTTATCTTTCTTTCTTTTCTTTCTTCTTATAAATTCCTCCACTGCTTGGAGTACCACCCCAATGGGATGTAAAACTGCGTGGTTTGATAAAATTTTCATGTTTACATTAAAACAAGTGACATCATGTTTTAATAGTAGATAATATAACAATTTTAAGAGATACCTTATAGGCATATCTACTATGTGTTATTCAAATTAAAAAAATTTTTTTTTTTTTCTAAATGCTAAGAAAAACTTTCTAAAATACTAAAATGCATGGGTATTAGTATCTATTTGAACAGTTAGTTGTGAGAAAGGTTTAACTACCTATTTACATCTATCTTTCCGTTTTCACTGAATGTTACTGTGGGCTAAACCCCATTAAAATGGGTGTTTAATATGGGCATTTTCATGTGTTACCCTGTTTACAGTGTTGCACACCCTCATCAACATACAACTAGAGTGGGATTTGAAGCAAATTTGAACGAACAGAGTGTATGGCATAACACAGTCCTCTTGACAAAGATTCAAGAGTATTAAGGGCATCTTCACTTTGCAAAATGCAGGGGACAACTGATGATGACGGGTCCAGAATTATTTTAGTCAAAAGAGGCCTGTTATCAAGAAACATGTCACCGAGACCTTTATTTGCAAGAAAATCTAATATTTTTTCCAGGAATTGGTCCCTTATCTTTAAGGCTGGACAGAGAAGTAAAAAATGATATAAGTCTTCTACCCCATTATGACATAAAGTACAGGTTGTAGGCCTATCATTTTGATTAAACCTGGCGTGATCTGCTTGCAAGGTGTAAGATCCTGTCACGAGCTTTGCTTTGACTCCTGCCTTCTTCACAGCTATGGTGTCATCACTAGCATATCTCCAGAGATTATGTACTGTCCCTTTTTTGTATGGTGCTTTGCATAGGTGCCTAAGTGTTGATTTACTCCTTGCTTCTGTTGTAACTTTGTCTATCCATGTGGTAACAACCTTTTTTCATATCAGTGTATTCCATTCAGTCTTTGCAGGTGGTGATTCTAACAGATCATACATGTATATTGATGGTAGGTCGTATCTTTCTAGTATCGATTTTGCATATATGAACCAGCTTGCAGAATTCCCTTCCTTCATTGCGAGTTGTCTCTCAGCCAATTTTCTTTCAACGCAATTACTCCGAAAGATGTTACCCAATTGACCTAGGATTTTTATATGAAGATTGCCTTCAATCGGAATATCACCAGCAAGAATGTAAACTGCAGCATCAGCTGTCCTCTGTGGGAGATGCATAAGTTGTTTAATGATTTTCTTGTGGTAATGATTAATAGCGTCTATATCCTTCCTTTTCAGGATATGGGATTCAAGTCCATATAGTGTTATGGGTCAGAATACCCCAAAACGCCAGCAAAAATCAGACAAAGACAGAATATAAATTAACAAGTTTAATTATGTACAAAATATATATATTTACAATGATTACAACTTACAATACAATGTCCGGATCAAAGTGTCCGTTACGGTCCACAAAGTCTATCGAATGTTTGGTTTCCGGTAATCACAAACGTTCTCGAAAGATCGGTGTCCAAACGTTGTTAAATGGATTAAAGTCTCAACAAATAAAGTGTCCCAGTATATCAGAATAGATGAATGAATCGTGTCTACGAATGTGTACGAATGTCCCCTCAGCACAGTTCCTCAGAGGTATATATACTTAATACAAATAAATTTACCAGAAGCTTCTAGAACAATGACTCATTACAAATGATTAACAATAGAGTAAATTCTAGAAATCACAGTCATGTGATGATAATGAACATACTGGAATATTCTCTAATGAGATAAACATGACATAGTAAAATCTAGAAAGAATTATTATGAAATCATTAAATAACATGACTAAGTACATGTGTACCTACACATAAAGTAAAACTAAAATAATACATGACTCACAACACCTCCCCCCTTAAAAAAAGTTTGAATGTCAATGAAAACTTAGGTGGTAAATTCTGCAAAAATCACTCATGAAACTCTCGATAGTGCATCTGCAATCACATTGTCTTTGCCCTTGATATGGTTAATAATGATATTGTACTCTTGCAACAATAAACTCCACCTTGTAAGTCTTTGATTCTTGTTTGACATTTTGTGCAAAAATGTGAGAGGGTTGTGGTCAGTAAATACAAGAATGGGATGTAAAGTAACATTCAAATAAACATCAAAATGTTGTAAAGCTAACAATAATGCAAGACACTCTTTTTCAATAGTAGAGTAATTCTTTTGACATTTTGTCAATTTCTTTGAAAAATAACAAACAACTCTATCTACACCATCATCATTTTCTTGAAACAAAGCAGCCCCGATTCCTACGTCACTGGCATCAACAGTAAGCTTAAATTGCTTATCAAAATTTGGAGCTGACAGGACAGGACTATTCATAAGAACACATTTGATTTTCTTAAAAGATTCGTCACAGTCATTGGTCCATGCAAAATTCACTTTCTTTTGTAACAGATTGGTAAGTGGACCAACAACTGACGAGAAATTTGGACAAAATTTTCTGTAAAATCCTGCCATTCCCAAAAATCTCATTATTTCTTTCTTATTGGTAGGAATCGGGAACTTTGAAATAGCTTCCACCTTGGCCATGATAGGAGTAACAAAACCTTGACCTACTTTGTGACCCAAATATTCTACAGTCGCATGACAAAATTCACTTTTCGCAAGGTTCACTGTGAGGTTTGCTTTCGCCAGTATGTCGAAGAAGGTATGCATGATTCGGAGATGATCATCCCAGGTATCGCTGTAGATGATGACGTCATCGATGTACGCCTCGCATCCTTCGAGATGATTTAGGAGCGAATGAATCATCCTCTGGAATGTGGCTGGTGCGTTTTTCATACCAAAGGGCATTACTTTATATTGGTATAGCCCATCTGGAGTCGCAAATGCCGATATTTCTCTGGCTCTCTCGGTAAGCGGGACCTGCCAATAGCCTTTAAGCAAGTCAAATTTACTGACAAATTTTGCACTGCCAATTTTATCTATACAGTCATCGATTCGTGGGATCGGATAAGAGTCAGTTTTGGTGACTGAATTGACTTTTCTAAAGTCCGTACACAATCGGTAAGTTCCGTCTGGCTTCGGAACCAGAATACATGGGGAACTCCAATCACTATTGCTGGGTTCAATAATGTCATTTTCAAGCATGTATTGAATTTCTTTCCGCATGTATTGAAGCTTTATCGGGTTTAACCGATAGGGATGCTGTTTGATAGGTGACGCATCACCCACAATGACGTCATGATGAGATGCATTCGTCCTTTTTGGAACGTCCGGAAAGATGGTCGTATATTCCCGCATTAATTGGTGCACTTCCTCTTTTTGATGCACGGTCAAATGTCCGAGTTTCACTTCCGGATTTGTCAGAATTTCGGAATTCTTCAAACGGACACTTTGAGCGAAGTCTTTTTCGACAGTCTCTTCATTACATTCAGGTTCAACACAATTTTCTAATGTATTTACATTGGCCAAAGTGGAAACTGGTTTTACAAAATTTCGGTCACTTCTATCAAAATACTCTTTCAACATGTTAACATGACACACTCTTTTTTCTTTTCGCCGACCTGGTGTCTTAACCACATAGTTAACATCACTAATTTTACTCTCAATCTCATAAGGACCAAAATATCTAGCTTGCAAAGGATGACCAGGGATAGGCAAAAATACAAGAACTTTATCGCCTGGTTTAAAAACTCTGTTTCTAGCATCTTTGTCATACCATGTTTTCATTTTCATTTGAGATGTTTTGAGATTTTCTTGAGCCAATTTGCAAGCATTATATAATTTCTCTTTGAAATTAGACACGTAGTCTAAGAGATTCAAATCGCTAGTCTCAGTCAACCATTTTTCCTTCAATAACTTCAATGGCCCCCTGACCGTATGCCCAAAAACTAGCTCAAAGGGACTGAACCCCAGGGACTCCTGAACCGCTTCTCGTGCCGCAAACAACACGAGGTGAACCCCTTCATCCCAGTCTTTTTCATACTGGTGACAATATGTTTTCATCATAGTTTTAAGGGTTTGATGAAAGCGTTCAAGTGCCCCCTGGGACTCAGGATGGTACGCAGAAGACTTATACTGTCTGATACCTAGCTCATGCATAACCTGCTGAAACAACCCTGACATAAAATTTGAACCCTGATCTGACTGAATAGCCTTGGGAGCACCTACGAAACTGAAAAACTGTGTAAGGGCCTTAACTATGGTCTTTGCCTTAATATTCCTAAGAGGTATGGCTTCAGGAAACCTAGTCGAAGTACACATAATTGTCAGTAAGTACTGATTACCTGACCTAGTCCTAGGCAAAGGACCTACACAATCAACTAACACCCTACTAAAAGGTTCCTCAAAGGCTGGAATGGGTTGGAGGGGAGCAGGTGGTATAACTTGATTGGGTTTACCTACCATCTGACAATTATGACAAGACTTACAAAACTCAGACACATCTTTTCTCAACTTAGGCCAGTAAAAGTGACTTAAAATCCTATTATAAGTCTTATTGACACCTAAATGACCTGCCATGGGTGTGTCGTGAGCTAAACTCATGATGTCCCCGCGATACGCTACTGGAACCACTATCTGGTGAACGACCCGCCACACGTCATTAGGGGGTGCATCGGGTGGTCTCCATTTCCGCATGAGGATGCCATCTTGTATGTACGCAGCTCCGTTAAGGCACTCCTCAGAAATGACGTCTTCAAATATGGCGCGAAATGACGTCAACCTCAGATTTTGACGTCATCAACGCGGAGTCCATTGTCGTTTGCAAATTTTGATACTCTTTATTGTCATTTATCATCGAGTTAGATCTTTATACATGATTGAATTTTTAGCTGAATATGTTATAACTTTTATCTATAGTAAAAATACTTGAATGGCATAACGTACTATACAAATATTTGATGAAAATGCTTGCCTAGCAACCACGTGCGGATGTTACTCAAAGTCTTAGAAAAGCTTGAAGGCCTTATGGATTCTTTTTTAAAATAGATGATTCGGTTTTTTTAAACTGACGTTAAACTAACTGAGGATACAGCCTTTCAATCTTAACAAAGTGAAAGCAAGGAAATAATAATGATAAGATCATAATAAATTCTCTATATGATATTATATATTATTTTCTATAGGCCAAATTTAAAGACGGGAGAGAAAATACTACCGACGACAACTTGAAAAAAAGGGCTTAAAAATTAAAATGCTGGAAGTTACTAAGTAAGGTGGCGTGTGTAACATTCAGATTGGACTTTGTCGACTATAAATAATCGTACGACATGCATTTTCTTCGTGGTATTCTTTTAGATTGTACTTAGAATGAAAAAAAAATGATATAAAATTTTCACGTCTCCCTGTTTGTTTTTTCTCTCTCTCTCTCTTAGACCACGTAAATTGAATATCATAAGCTAAAATAAAAATTATAATTTATATGTTAGTAACGAAATGTTACAGAATTAATCATCTCTTTCCTGATATCACATATTTTATCTGTACCGTACAAAGCTCTTTTAACAAGTACAAGCATATACGATATACGGAAGCAATGCCTTTTGATATCATGGTGCCTCTCACTGAGTCAACAATTAAAAAAGCAAGAACTTCGTAAAAATTTTGAAAAATAAAATATTCTTTCTGCCAGGATCGAACTCGCGATCATGGATTTTGCAGTCCTGCGTCATCGCCACTACGCCACCGCACCGTTGCGTCAGTCTGATGAAATTGTAAAATACATTTCACTAATTGCCAAAGATTTAATCTTTTCAGTTTTTTCATTGAAATACGATGAAATTTTTCTCAATTAATCAACATAGTATTTATTTCATCTTCTCAGGTAAACATTTGTGTTTAAAGGCCACAAAACTATGAGAAAGAAATCGGCTGTCGACCTTGATTGTTATAAACTACGAGTTGCTTCCCTTCGCTAGTCACATATACGTTTGAAAAAGATATCGTCGTAGGGTGATGGTATAAAATTGCATGGCGCAGGCTGAAATTACAATGCTATGTGTTGGGGTCGCGTTAAACTAGTCCGATAGATGGTTGTCCTCCATGATATAAGTAGGCACTTTGTCGATTCTATCTATGACTATTTAAAATATATGACAATACTGGGAGTTTAGTGCTGTTCTAGTCATTTTTTAGATAAAAATCGTCTTTTATTCCAAAAATATAAAAAAGAAGAAAAGTGCGCACTTGAACTCATAAATGGCAATACCTACAAGGTATTTTGGTAGAAAGCATAGGACTGTAACTGCAGGAATGGCGTTGCGCCAGTTCGTTTTTTTACAATTCATTGTTTGCATGTTATAAATAGTTGTCACGTGACTTGTGATGTGGCACATGACATCACTATTGGCTGAATGTGTAGTACAAGCTTAGTGTTAAACACTGATACCAAATACATAAAGAAATTTTATTGGAGGATGTCCTTTTTTCATTATTGAAAATGTCTTTTAAAAATGTCACTAATATTGCAACGTAAAAACGAGGAGTGCCTTAACGTAGCTGCGTAGAAGCACTCTCCGACTTTGTCCGCTTCTTCTCGGGGAAGGGCCCTCTTGCTTAGTCGGATGATCTCCGGATCTTTAGTTTGCTCGGAGAGGAGCTGCTCACGGCTTAAGGCATCTGTACCCCTGTCTAATGGTGGATGGGAATCATCACCAGGTACTGCCGGAGACTTGTCTACATGAAGTGGTACTGATGTTTCAGGTACGTTGTCACCAATGGTAGACATGAATGTGTCAGAAAGGTCTATATCTTCGGAGGGATGGTCCTCGTTAAGTGCAGAAGTACTCTCGGCCTCTTTTAGTCTGTTCCTGGCCATCGCCCTGGTAACAGCGCAGGCTGGATACAAGTCGTCGTCTTCATCATCGGACACGACATCGGACGTGATTTTCTCACAAACAATCGGATCGGCTACAACTTTGCCGCCAGCTAAATCGTTGCCAAGCAACAAGGAAACGCCTTGAACGGGAAGAGTAGGTCGAACACCTACGATAACAGGTCCAGTAATTAAGTCTGACTTCAAATAAATTTCATGAAGGGGGACATCAATGACGCCTAGCTCCACACCCTGTAATAAAACTGACCTACCAGTAAAAGTGTGCTCAGACAAAGGCAATGAACCCTCTAACAATAAAGTCTGGGCAGCACCAGTATCTCTCAAAATCTGAACAGGCAACGCTTCGCTAGAATCACTGAGTGAAACAAATCCCTGTGACATAAAGGGCTTATAATGATCCTCCACAAAATCATCAGAACTGGACTTAAAACCCTGAATCTCAGGAGTGTCAGAACAAATCGAATCTAAGGCTTTCCTATCATTTCTAACAGACGCACAGGCCTGTGACTTAAGTTCTTTTTTCTTCTTAAGCTTCAAACACTCACCAATAACATGACCTTTTTTCTTACAATAATTGCATGTAGGAAGCGACCCCACCCCTGGGGATGCCTCAGAACGCTCGGACCTAGGTCCGGACGTAGAACCACCTTGAGAAGGTGACTGGGAACTAATGGGCGACTGAGACTCTTGTACATTTTTCTTTGGAACATCTGACGTTTTTGCGCTATCGCTAGATTGAGTTTTTGACACAAAAATTTTCTTATGAGTGAGAGCATACGTATCAGACAAAACAGCGGCTTCTTCAAGAGTTTTAACATTTTTGTCTTCCAAATGAGTTCTTAAATCTTGATTTACACACTCTTTGAACTCTTCTATCAGAATGATCTGACGCAAATTGTCAAATGAATTGGGAATTTTCTTAGATCGAAACCACTGATCAAATAAATCTTCTTTTTCTCGAGCAAATTCAACATATGTTTGATTTTCAAATTTTTTGTACTTTCTAAACTTTTGTCTGTACGCCTCAGGTACTAACTGATATGCTCTCAAAATCGTGTCCTTGACCTTGTCATAGTCTGAACTCTCAGCAATACTGAGCGCCGAGTACACTTCAGCCGCTTTGCCAATAAGTACGCTTTGTAACAAAGTTGGCCAAAAATCACGTGGCCACTTCAGATTGGCCGCGATTTTCTCAAAATGTGGAAAATATTTGTCCACGGACTTTTCTTGAAATTTTGGTACTAATCTGATGTTTTTGGCGGCGTCGAATTCAGACTTGACAGGCGAAGGAACAGGATTTTCCTTAGCGCTTTTCTCTAACTTTAACTTTTCTAACTCAAACTGGAGTTCTTTCTCGTGCATACGTTCCTGTTTCTCTCTTTCTTCTTTTTCTCTTTCAAATTGTAAATGTCTTTCTTTTTCTTCTTTTTCAAATTGTCTTTCTTTTTCTTCTTTTTCAAATTGTCTTTCTTTTTCTTCTTTTTCAAATTGTAATTGTAATTTCATTTTCTCTAATTCAAACTCATATTTTGACATTTTGGTTTCGCTTGAAACAGGTTCAACAGGAAAATCGTATGACGAAAAGATTTCCTTAGCTAAAAGCTCTTTAGCCACAATATTTCTAATTTCTTGTTTTCTCATAGAAGATTTTACATCTAACTTCAAATGAAGACCTAAACCAATCAGATCATCTTTTTTCAATGATTCGAACTCATCTACAGTCGGCGATTTCAAAAATTCAGTGACCGAAAATACCATGATTGATTTCTGCTGGCAAAAGTTTTGAGAATTTTCCTTTTTTTTTCAAAAAAACGAACTTTACGTAAAGTGCAAATATGCAGAGATTACTATCCCGGACGAGCCCCCAATTCTGTTATGGGTCAGAATACCCCAAAACGCCAGCAAAAATCAGACAAAGACAGAATATAAATTAACAAGTTTAATTATGTACAAAATATATATATTTACAATGATTACAACTTACAATACAATGTCCGGATCAAAGTGTCCGTTACGGTCCACAAAGTCTATCGAATGTTTGGTTTCCGGTAATCACAAACGTTCTCGAAAGATCGGTGTCCAAACGTTGTTAAATGGATTAAAGTCTCAACAAATAAAGTGTCCCAGTATATCAGAATAGATGAATGAATCGTGTCTACGAATGTGTACGAATGTCCCCTCAGCACAGTTCCTCAGAGGTATATATACTTAATACAAATAAATTTACCAGAAGCTTCTAGAACAATGACTCATTACAAATGATTAACAATAGAGTAAATTCTAGAAATCACAGTCATGTGATGATAATGAACATACTGGAATATTCTCTAATGAGATAAACATGACATAGTAAAATCTAGAAAGAATTATTATGAAATCATTAAATAACATGACTAAGTACATGTGTACCTACACATAAAGTAAAACTAAAATAATACATGACTCACAACAATAGCATGCGGGGTTTTACATACATAGCCCACTTTTTTTGCTGACTTTTGGATTTACGCCATTGTAGCCATGGAAACCTGCACCCATAAGGGAATAAGTTGTTTTCCTTGCAATCATCACTGCTGCTTCACCCTTGTCTCCCACTTTAACTTTGCTGTGTCTTTCGATACCTATATGAGTATAGGAGTCTACAATTTCAAGTTCCTTGTTATTCAGTTCTATATATCCACTATCCTCCTTAGTTCGAGCCATCTTGTTGAATACCATGACTTTACTCTTTGCTTCACTAAGTGTGTACCTTTCTCTATTCGCATGTTTCTTGTATGTTAACCATAGTTCGTAATTCTTGATATAGAGAATAAGTGTCTTAATTTGTGTTTCGTTACGGGTATGCAACACACAGCAAGTGCATTTATCGTACATGTAATGCGTGTTAGCGCATTTCATGCGATAAATGCACTGGATGTGTGTTGCATACCCGTAACAAAACACAAATTTCGACATTTATTCTATATATATGCACCATAGTTGTCTGTTTCATTCTTGTTTCCTGAAATTGCTTTTTCTTGGTAAAAGGGTGACATCAAAATTCATCTCGCCGAGGGTTCAGTTTGCAGGTTAGAACAGCCGTCGCGGCATGTTTCTTTAGATCTTATGCATTGTGACGTCACGAGTGTTAATACACGAATTGCAGCACGTTCCTTTCAATAGTAACATCCCAGGGACTTACATTGGCTGTGCATATATATTTCGTTGATACATGTAGCAGAAGTTCATCATCTGCACAAGTTGGTGAGCCTAGATGGACTGATCCTATTTTAAATCCCAGATGATAAGTTTCATAAAGATCTAGAGCTGGATTTATAAACATTTTATAAGCCGTTGGCGACCAGATTCCTCCTTGTCTTACTCCTTGTGACTCCAGAAATGCTGATGAATATCCCCCTCCCCATTTGACCTTTGACCTCATTCCAGTGTACCAGTTCTTCAAGAGAAGCCAGTCTGTTCCCTCCAGGCCCTGGATGTATAACTTTCTGAGCATAGAATCGTGCCGGACCACATCAAAGGCCTTTGATGCATCCAGAAAGCCTGCATACAGTGTTTGCTTTGTGTCCATAGCCTCGGCCAGTGCCTCCGTTAATATTAGGCCTGCATACACTGGTGACGTATTTTTTATCTTGCGAACACCAGATCTCAGAAAGTATAATTCGTTTAGAGTAAATTCTTTTTTCATTATTATGTGTCTGTGGTGTAGATGTGCATCTGATATTTTGTGTGAGCCCCTGTCCCCCAGGGTTGGAAAATGGATGTCTACAGCCAGTAGAGTTTCAGTCTCATCAGAGACTTCTGGTTTTGATGCAGTTGTTGACTCTTTCGTGAGAGGCAAAAATAACAAAACAGTAATACCACCCCCTCCCTTTTCCCTGAAAATTATCTCAATTGCACTTTTCTGCAAAGTAAATTATGTTATAATTAATACCATTTGATGCCTCGAGAATTGCCATTTTCTTTGTGAAAACGTTCTGTTCGACTGCAGCAGTCAGCTCAGTTAGTTTAGTCAGAGTCAGCTGTCAATTGCTGTTGATATCCTCAGATCAAAAGGGCTTCCGAATAAACGGTGCGCCTTGAACAAAGTCTCTATCACAAAGAAGCCAACTAACTCATTGGGAAGGGCTGTCATTCAGGACCTTTTTTCCCCGAAATGCATGTGATAATATATGGTTTTCATTACAGTACCGATTGGGCCTACCTAAAGTCATTCATTCAAAGAATCTAGAAATGATAGAATAGATTTTTTTTTACAAACAAACGCTCTCTACATACTTTTGATCTAATCTTATGACCGAACCTTCTATTTCCAGTGCATTTAAAATGAGTTTATAATACGTTATTATTGTTTGTTCATTAGACTACTTTGCCGGGTTTTATTAGGGACGTATATAATATATATACGTCCTCGGATACGTCCCCGGTTTTATTACGAGAGAACTTTTTCCCCGGTTTTATACGGTAGAATTTTCCATTTCGGTAGAATATGATAAAATAGAATTTACAAACATAAGCTCTGTACATACTGTTAAGCTAATCCTATGACCGACCCTTCTATTTCCATCGCATTTAGAATGAGTTTATAATACGTAATTGTTGTTTTGTTCATTAGGCTATTCTTCCGCTTGCTTTATTAACACTTTGAACTTTTTTCCCGGTTTTATACGGTAGAATTTTGTCTTCGAGATTTGACGTGGGCGTCATTTCTGAGGCGGAGAAACATAGTTATGTCGCCTGCAGCGCAAAAGCGACATATAGGGATATTTTTTTATATATATACGATGAATTTCTTTTATTTAACACTATGTATTGGTTTCGTTACTGTTAGTGTAATGTATAAAATATATCGTACGACGGAAGAGGAGCTCAGAAGGTTGCGGTGTCTAATTGGGAAAGGAGATGGGGTAGAGGGTGGATCCCTTTGATAATCACATCTCAGTGATATGATAAGGTTACTTCTTATACTAGTATTAAAATATGTACATGTTTTATATCATTTGGTACCAAGCAAGCTTCCAAAAGTGAATAGACAATACGTGAACGGAAAGCACCACATATACAAGTATTTTAGAATCAGACGTTTCTTTTGCAAACTATATTTCATTTCGAGACGAAATAGTTCGTTTTTTTACATGTCCCCGGGCGGACTCCGTCAATGATGATAAAAACACACAGCGTGTAGAAATATCTGTCCAGCTGGTTGCTCTCTAGCTGGCCCTCTGGTAGTAGAGTTAGACACTTGTTTGTTTTTAGAAGTCTCAATAAAGGTTTGGAGCTGTTCAAGCGCGCATGTACATTTTATGTTTTATCACCGCGTTTTCATCTCATATCGTTTTCTTATTATGCATTTAGTTTTTTTTTCTTTAATATTTAGTTGGGTTTTTTTTCTTTCTTTTGATCTATAGAAATGGGTCGGTTGTCTCTGTATGTCCGGAAAAAAAGATGATAGAAAACAAAATAAAGAAACAAAGTTTCATTATATCGGCAAAATACTGACGTATCTAACTTTCATGTTTGGTCAATCGATCGATTTGTTTAAGCAGTCTAAAGAAATGGAATTACTGTAACATTCCTTCACATGCTGCGGGAATATTAAAGCTATCAGCAATACATTATCATGGAATTTACTTAGCTTTTCTTTTAACTACGATTAATGAACCCGGAATCAATATGTCGTTTGATTCGTTTTTAGGCCTTCTATTTCATTTAAAGATAAGCCAAAGTCGATATTTGACTTAAAGTCAGTATCACAGCTTAACAAAATCTTTATCAGAGCCTCAACCAAGAAGTCTGATTAATTTCTGTGGTAACAGCCACCCATGTTCCACTGAGGTCGACCCCGGTTCTCCGTGCTGTACTTTTCAGCAAATACCCCAAACTTACTAGTTGAGAATAGTGCAAGACATATAAGGATATCGTTTTGGGGAATAAGCTGGATAGCCCCTTCAGCAGCCACACAGGACCTCGGTATAATTGTCATCACAGAAGGTATTGCTATTTCATTACTGTCCTTTTTAATTTTTTTTTCAGAAAAAGGGATAATTACAGATTTTTATTTCATTACTTAGAGCTACTTCTTGTTGAAAGCAACAAACACAAAAATAAGAAAACATCTCCAACAAAGTCACATTGCAGCAACCTCCGTCACCCCAAGACACTTTTGCAGGGATATTAGTTATGAAATTATAATGTGAATAACAACCGGAGACTTATGACGCTCTGCTTACCGAAACAGTCTCGTGTGACATCCGAGGAACTGAACACCATCATATTACTTTTTCCTTTTGAAATCAAAGTCCATCTTCAGAAATCAAGTAAATGATACGTCCCACTAGCCCCTTTTTATACGCCCGTCAGTTGATGGGACGTATTATAGTATGGCAAAGTCCGTCCGTCTGTCGACAAAAATGTTTAGAACCATGTTTCAAAATTATATTAAATATAAGAGTTGATGCAAAAACATAAAAAATAAAATTTTATGTGATTTACTACTATTTCATATTAGAGTAAATGTTATACAAGCGCGGATCCAGAGGGGGTCGGGGTTCCCCTGGAATTTTCGAAGCATAGCTATAACTTTTTTTTTTATTAATATACATATTTCATAAGATTAAGTCTCAATTCCCCCTTTGTTGTCGTAATATTTGAAAAATATATCATGAATTTGTATTAGAAATCTTTCATTTTGACGTTATCATTTCAAAAATATTCTCTCTCAGAATTACATACATATACGTTATTTTCAAATGATCCTGCGCTTTCCTATATTCAACACATATACATTACACCTAGGTCAATAAACAAGGGTACTAAGGAAACGGAAAGAAACTGAAAAAGACACGAATAGGATTTTATTCCAATTTTCGGAAAAAAAAAAATTCGCTATCGCTCGCCATTTGTTGTATATACAATATAAGAACTGACAATCAAGTACTATGATGTGAAAATTCAATGTTTTAAGTTTTTTGCCCGCCATTGCTCTCCAGTTACCTGGTTTTTTTTTGCTCTTAAAAAATTTCGGACTTTAGGACCCCCCCCCCCCCTGAAAAAAAATTCTGGATCCGCCCATGTTATAATACCCCGATGAAATAAAATGATTGTTATTTTTAGTGTCTTTTTTTGCAATTGCTGTTCGAAAATTAGTCATACAAGATGTAAATCTAAAATGGTTTTTGTTAGATTAAAACAGGATGTATTTCATCAAATGTTATATATTGTTAGCTTTTTATGAATTTTCGTACTTTCGTCAGTAAATAAAGGCCTAAAGAATATTTTTTAATAAGATTATCTCATCCTTTCTGAACTAATTTGGAATTCAGAAGCAAAATCTTAGTAAATCAAAAGAATGAAGTGATCCCATATGATGGACATTCCTTTTAAATAACGTAAAAGGGCACCCAGAATTATAAACTTTATATCTAGAGACCTTTTTTAAACAGTCTGATGGAAGCAATGGTTGCACAGAAAAAACAGCCCTAGTTACTACTATCGTCGTGGTCCGAAATATCTAACCTAAACCAAGCCATTATCTATCAAAATAACCGTCAACGTCTTGGGTTTGGTAAGATATTTCGGACTACTATCTTCGATAAAAGGAAAAAGCAAAACTAGATTAAAAAAAAAAAAAAAAAAAAAAAAAAAAACGTACACACATACTTTGTAGAGGACATCGAATGGTGTAAATCTGTGTAGCCATTGCAGAAAAGAAGATGAAAATGTAAAAGTCAATGAGAACCCTTGGTAGGTATATCTGTTAAAAGATCATGTCTAAAACACAAACCTGGAATAGAATACTAAAGATACGATTTATTCTGTTCAGCAGCTGCTGCATGAGACAGGTAATCACATCCCTTTGCGAGCATATTTATAATTGATCAGCACAGAAACCCAAACGTGGAAGTTTACCTCGAGTTCTTGTCTTTTGTATGATAAGATGGGTTGTCGAAAATGTATCTGCAAATCGGAGCTCTTGGTAGCCAATTTTGGTGACACATCAGGTCGAATAAAACCCCACAAAATTGTTCAAGGATCTTGAGTACCGGTATACTAGCTTTCATTAAGATTTGTATGATTTGCAGTGGTTGTGAATGGTATTTAGAATCAGAACATTGTTGAAATGTCAGATCAAAAGACACAAACTTGTTGCACTGGTATTGGGAGAGGTAAATAATGCATGAGGTATTGAGAGAGCAATTATGTGATCTTTAGAGAGGATCAAGAAGACTTTTTCCGGCTGGAATAATTTTTCATCCTAGAGCCTTTTTAGCTCATCTGAGCTATAGTCATCGCAAACTTTTTACACTTTCGACATCTCCTCTGCAATCGCTGAATAGAATTTCACAAAATCTTATAGGAAGCAAGTACTCAATGTCCTCTACCAAGTTTTTGATTTTCGTGCCGATCGGTAAAAAATATGTCCACGGAGGGCTCTGATTGGCTAATGCATTTTCAACTTCTCCTCTGCAACCGCTGAACAGAATTTCACGAAACCTTGCATGAAGCAAGTACTCAAGGTCTTTTACCATGTTTATATTTTTCGTGCCGACTGGTCAACAAGTATGACCGAAGAGTGACATATTTTCTACTTCTCCTCTGCAACGACTACACAGTATTTCACAAAAACCTTACAGGAAGCAAGTACTCAAGGTCCTCTTCTACCAAGTTTGTGTTTTCCGTGCCGATCGGTCTACATATGGCCCCGAGGGCTCTTATTGGCTGGTATATTTTCGACTTCTCCTCTGCAACCGCTGCTTAAATTTCACAAAGCCTTACATTAAGCAAGTCATCATGGTACTCTACCAATTTTGTGGTTTTCGTGCCGATCGGTCTACATATGGCCGCCGAGGGCTCTTTTTGGCTAACATATTTTCGACTTCTCCTCTGCAACCGCTGCACAGAATTTCACGAAACCTTACAGGAAACAAGTACTTAAGGTCCTCTGCTAAGTTTGTGTTTTGTCGTGCTGATTGGTCAACAAATATGGTCGTTGAGGGCTATGATTGGTTGACACATTTTCGACGTCTCCTCTGCAACCGCTCTACCGATTTTTGCGATACCTTTTATGAAGCAAGCACTCAAGGTCCTCTATACCAAGTTTCTGTTTTTCGTGCCGACTGGTCAATAAATATGGCCAATGGCGCCTCTGATTGACTGACACATTTTCGACCTTTCCTCTGCAACCGCTGCACAGAATTTCACAAAAACTTACAGGAAGCAAGTACTTGAGGTCCTTTACCAAGTTTGTGTTTTTCGTGCCAAATGGTCATCAGATATGGCCGCCAAGGGCTCTGATTGGCTGAGGCAATTTCGACATCTCTGAAACTGATTCTCAGAATTTCACAAAACCTTACATGAAGCAAGTACTCAAAGGCCTCATTTGTCTTTTGTGTTCAACTCAGATGAGCGATGTGGCTCCCTTGGGCCTCTTGTTTTACTTAAAAAAGTCTTCCTGTCTCTCTCTTTCCATAAAATGTTTGCTTTCTCATCAGAGTCCTTGGCGTTATAACAATAGCTACATCTTTGAGTCAAAGTGAGATTTAGGCTCGTGTGATGATCGAGCTATTGGTGTGATGTCAACAAGAAATCAGCAAATATGATAAAATTTCCTATTTCCAAGTCCTCTCTATATTTCTCCTCTGAATAGAAATATTTTTAAAAACATTCAACCACAAAAAAAAACACCAAAAAACAACAACAACAGGCAAATAAAAAAAGAGATATGAATTGGAGAAATAGAGAGAGATCGAGATATCTGAATTTGCACTTCATCATTGAATACCTTTTTCACAATATTATATACTTGAGTGCACTTCAATAAATAAATTAAAAAAGAAATTTTCAGAAAAAAACCCAGATGTCTCCCACATCCCTCAGTTACGTTGACCTAGGTCACATGACCTTGGGCCAAGATGACGTGAAACCTTTGAGTCATGGGCAACATCATACTAAACATGAAAGTGATTCACCATATAGTTTTAATAAAAGAGGTATAGCCCGAACATGACTAGCATATACAATTTCATTATAAGCATTCCTGGTGACCTTGACTTTGTTCACATGACCTTGGATATAGGTGATCTGAAACCTATTGATCATGGGCAACAACAAACTGAATTAGAGAATGCATACACAATTCAAAAGATATAGCCTGGACACGATTAACTGTACAATTTCAGCCTGGACATGATTAGCATATACAGTGATTAGCATATGCAATTTCATTACTAAAGTAAGACTAGTGACCTTGGGACAATGTGATAAGAAACATTTAGTCCTGAGAGACAACATACCAAAATATGAAAACAATGTTAAAAAGGGATCAAGAGATATAGCCCAGGCAGGATTAGCATGTATACTTTCATCAAAAAGAACTAAATAATCTAGACCTTGGACACATGACCTTGGGTCAAAGTGGTAAGAAATTCTTCGATCATGAACAACAGCATACTGAAATATCAAAATGATCCAGTATTACGATTCAAGAGGACAGTTTCTTTAAAAATTGTAATACTTGACCTAGTCATATGACCTTGTATCAAGGTGGTGTGAAATATTTTGGTCATCAGCATCATCATACTAAATATGAAAGTGATCTGGGAAACGGTTCAAAAGGTAAAGCCTGGACATGATAGCATGTACCATTTTATCAAAAATGTAATAAGTGTCTTTGACCTTGGTCACATGACCCTGGGTCAAGGTAATATGAAACCTTTAGATCATAAGCAACAACATACTTAAATATGAAGATGATTCAGTAAATAGTTCAAGAGATATACTTAGTGCAAATAGGATAGCTTGTACAATTTCATTAAAAATGTACGAGGCGACCTTGACGACATGACCTCGGGTCAAGGTAATGTGAAACCTTTGTGTCATAAGCAACAACATACTAAAATTTGAAAGTGATCAAGTGTTCAAGATCAAGTTTCGTTAGATAGTTCAAGAGATATAGCCCAGACATGATACCTTGTACAATTTCATTAAAAATGTACTAAGTGACTTGACCTTGGTCACATGACGTCAGGTCAAGGTGATTTGAAACCTTTAGGTTATAAACAACAACATACTAAAATATGACAGTGATCTGAGATATAGCCCAGACAGGATAGCATATAAAATTCATTCAAAATGAACTAAGTGACCGTGACCTTGGTCACATGACATTGGGTCAAGGTGATGTGAAACCTTCAAGTCATAAGCAACAACATACTAAATTATATGAAAGTAATCGGGCGAATGGTTCAGGAGATGTAGTCTGGACACGATGTGTGACAGACGGACAGACGGACGCGAAGGCAAAAACCATATGTCTCTCCCCGTTGGGGGGGGCATAATAAATGGTTTTAAAGTACAGAGGAGTACATTAACATACAAAGTGCTCTTTTGATAACTTTTGTGTTCAGGGAGGCAAATTATTTTAATGCATTTAGATGCAATGCATAGATTTTAATAGTGTATAGCCTCTAATTAAGCTAATGAAGAGTCAGAGACTAATATCGCTATCATGTGTATGATAATTAAAATGATGGCAAGCTTTAAGGTATTATTGGATTCTGTAAGACTTACGTAAGATTTTCATGGGTTTCATTTTTAGATATGCATATAAGTATCAGACAGGAAGGAGTCACAAAGTAGAGGTGTTTTCAGATGAGGGGCTCATACTGGGGACTTGTGAATATCGGTTCTTCATGATGTATAGTGGATTTCTCAAATACGAATCAGCGAAACCCTAAATAAATTTCATATATAATTGAGACAAATATGGCCTTCAAATCAGTATAGTTCTTACGCCAGGAATTTTTTGGAACAATGGTCAAAATGGAACGCATGTCCATTTGAATAACATGTCAAAATTTCTTTACTTTCATCTTCACTTTCGTTTTCAGAATGAAAATGGTATCGGAAAGGATTCCAATGAAATCTACAGGAAATGATCTTTCTTTTGATATATCACTTTCTAAATAAGCCAGTTTTGGGGTATAGAACGTTAGGTTTTTTTAGGTCAAATCTTTACATTATTGTAACCATAATTCAATCTGCTATATACTCCATAGATTTTAATGTACTTTTTTGTCATCGAGATTAACAAGAATCTGTTTATGGCTCCGAAAAATGGCGGATACCCCATAGTAATCACTGTGTTCGCCCGTCTGTCCGTCAGTCAAAAACTTTAATATTGGTCATAATTACAAGGTCTCTCATATTTGGCATGTTTGTTCCTTGTTACAAGACATTCATGTTAGTACTTAGTACCAAATTTTTTTTATGTGACCTTGACTGTGACCTTTGACCTACATCACACTTTTGCATACATGTATGTGTTCTTTGTGATAAACCGATATTCTAATTCATTCTGTTTGTTTCACGCATTCTGATTTGTTCACAGGATTTCTACAAGCATGTATAACGACGATATACATGCCGCAAACCGACTCACTTGACATACTTCAAAATATATTCCTACGTAAATTTGCACGTTACAAGCTTTAGCGCACTTTTTGCGTATGACGTCATGCTTTCCTTTGTTCTTCGCTCCTGTGACGTCATACTGTGACGTAAAACTACAAGATACGAGCTTGTAAATGGCGTTCTCCACATGTAAACAACAGAGC
The DNA here is from genome assembly GCA_028142955.1 of Pinctada fucata. Lineage (NCBI taxonomy): Eukaryota > Metazoa > Mollusca > Bivalvia > Pterioida > Pteriidae > Pinctada > Pinctada fucata. The sequence continues at coordinate 19,316,838 of AP027103.1, read as the reverse complement.
AAGTAAGTTTGTTATTGATAACACTTTGATTTTTCGCGATTGTAATAAATACGAAGCAGTTGTATTTCATATTTTGCAGCGCAATTATTTCTGTTGGTCGTTGTTAGTCCTCCGTAGCAACAAAACCTCTTGAGCGATGCGTAAAACCCTCTGAGGGGTATAAAAAGTTAGAATATGTCACATGAATTAGAATAGGGATAAACGTACTGTGTTTTGTGGTTCCGACAGGTACATGTTGGATATACTGTTGGAAACATTCGTTATACCGTCGGGGACAAGCCCCGACGGTATAACTGCGTTTCCAACAGTATATCCAACATATACCTGTCGGAACTACAAAACACAGTACGTTTATCCCCTAAATACTTTTCTGTTAAAAATGTTTGATTACATGACCATGACTGGGACCTTAGACACACATTTGGCTGAACTCTTTTTGTAATTCTAAACAATGATTAGCCTTCATATCAGACTTGATTGTACTATTACCGAGAAGAACATGTTCTGACTTATGACCACGTCAATATTTAAAATCATTTATTTCATTAAAAAATATAAAGGAGCTGATAAGATAAGGGCTGTATTTAGCCCTGAATCTCATCAAGTATTTCTTCTTCACAATGATCTGTACACAAGAAAAACTTGATAATTACTAAAATGTAATGTATTTGGAGACTCCTCATACAACTTTTATTTTGGTAAGCTTATTTCTAGATACTTAAATTACAGTCTAAAGAGTAGGGGGTAGCCATGTTGAAAAGAAGCTAATATCGATCAAAAAACGTTGAAAATGAAGAACAATCTGGCTATTATGGATAACTATAAACTTTAAAACATAGTTATAGTCTAAACAAGATCCTAGAAATTAAATTCAAAAGACTGGTCTCAATTTTTTCCATAAATTTTAAAATCTTGAATCTGAAATATGGTTGTATTTTGTATTCATTGACTACAAAGTAGGCATTTTACCGCGAAATACACATTGTGTAGAAATAAACTGCACATTCCTCTTTATTTCATTCAAAAATCTTGTGTCTTTCATGTGAACAAGTTTAGAATAAATAAATGAATGACTGTAAAATGGAAAAAAATAAATTTTGCTTATATTATGGCATAAAACACAGATTTATAAAAAGCCCCCCACCCTCCCTTTTTCAGTTTTTTGTCTCTGGGGCATCGTTCCCCCCTTAGCTACAGAACCCCACTTTGTCAAAAGATGTGTATTAGTGATATACACCTTCTGTAAAAGTGGCGTTCTGTAGCTGAGGGGGGAACAATGTTTTAAAAAACTTTTCCATTTTCCATTGGTTTCTATAGCAAAAAGGCATATTTTGCCCCAAAATTTAGGAAAACTATGCATGATAAATCTTATGCAACTGCTGATAATGATGAAACCAAGAACTGGCATCAATTTTGTGAAACTTTTTTTTTTAAGTTCCCATTTTGAAAATTCCACTTTTTCAGGGCAGATTTTACGCCTTATCTTATCAGCTCCTTTGTTAGAAGGGGCACTGTCTGACTTTCTCAGTGTTCTAGTTCCAAGTGGTTTTGGAAGGGGGATCAAACCTTTTTTGGTCAAAAAAAAAAAAAAAAAAAAAAAAAAGAAAAAAAAAAAAAAAACATGTCCAAATACATATACATATTGTCTTTTTACTTGTGCTCAGTTTTAATGATTCAGAATTGAAAGTTAGAAAAAGACAATATCACGACGAATGAAATATTATTGAAAATCCATTTGCATGTGATTGTTGTTGTTTTTTTTAATGCTTTTTCTATTAATCGAGCGCAAAATTATTGGTACCAATGAGAGGTCATTTATAAACATAAAACCAACAAATTAATCAGAATACCAAATACTGAAATCAATAACTTATCAAATATACCTCCTTGTCAATGTATCGTAGCTTCATATTTTTATTATGTTGGGCACTTGGATTGGATTTAAATAAGACGTCATTGTGAAGAATTTATTAAATAGAGAATGTGAGAAATGAAAGCACTAAATAGAAGATAAAGTAACAGTATTTGACCATTCCACTGGTGCTAGGATTTAGGTAAGGGACTAAAATGTATAAGTAAAACAGGTGCCCGCTACCTAGTTGTCAGACGTGTGATACAGCAAGGTTCCTTTAAATTCCAAAAGAAAACAACTCTATAATAGATACCTTTAATTTACATACACGTTTCTCCTTTACCCTTGTAATATAAATAATTAGGGTTGTATGTTTTAGATTAAAGTTACCATGTTGCCTTTGTCAATATTCCAAATAAAACAGGATCGTTTCAATTATTGTTTCCTTTTAAAAGATTGGTCAGGAAAATGAGTTCACGAGGACAGTACGTAATCCAAGGCCACTTCTTGAGTAGAACTTCCTGAAGGCCGTCAAGTACACTTGGAATTCCATATTAGAACAAGGATTTCACTTGTCAAATCAAACCGTATTCTCCAACTCAATAACTCTAAAGGGACCTTAGTATTTTTTCATTCAGTCTGATTTATTTAAGTGTTAAGGTTACATTCTGGAAAGAGTCTCCAATCATGAAGGGTGCAATACTGTCTAAGGCGAGGATAAAAACTCCCACCAACCGACCTAAAAGTGGATTTGTCAAACGCATCAAAGTAAGTTGATAGTCATCAAAACTATGCTCAATTAAAATATGGCAAAAAAAAAATTTCCGGAAAATGCAAGTTTATGATACAATATATATTTATATATTTTGATATTTTATTTTGTAATAAAAGGTAGATCTGGTTTAAAAAAAAAACATCCACAAACGATAGGCAATAACGTAAAAAGATAAAGACAGAATGAAAAAAAAAATTATGAAGTAAAAAATCTTCCAGAAGTGTATTGACTATACACTTACTTCAACATGACATGAATCAAAATGTAATCATTAGCAGATCTAGATAGGGAGAATTTGTCCAAAAAAAAAAAAAAAAATCCTTCGTCTAAGCAACACGTCACCGAAGTAAAATACCAGTAAAGGATGAAAACTTGACGAAATAAATCAAATATGTATTTTGTTGAATTTAACTCTGATTGATAGCGTTAGCATCGTTAACAGCGAGATCGTTTTCTGCGTATCTCTTCCTCTATATTTTCTGATAAGGACAAGGGGTGATATGAAACGTTAAACATTTTCTAGATTTTACACAAAAATAACGAAAATCATCCAAGTTAAGGTCAAAATGTCAGAGATACCGAATTTCAACGATTTTTCCAAACACACAGTAACACGTGCTCCTAGGGAAGACTTTTCAAAATATTGAAGAAAAAGTATATGTCTGTGTTCAAATAAGAGAGAACAGACGCTCGCAAATAGTGTCATTTTGTGGTTTTCTTGAAAAAGTGTCAGAGCTGAAAATTTGCCTTATTTTGTGTGGAATTTAAACAATTTATAATTTTTCGGTATTCATCGGCCATACCATATAAAAAAGCTTAAATCAATGATATTCCATACGTAAGACAAAATTCATGGGTAATTACTAACGTAAAAGGAATCCGAACAGTTAAAAAAGGTACCTCCACGTCAATTTTTACAGATATTACCGCGAAGCATTTTCTCACGCATACTTCATTCATTTAAAATCAAATTTTCAAGCTGGGCCACTTTAATGTGTCTAATGAATTAAAGTCTCAAAAATTGTAAGAAATGATACATTGGCCATAATAAATTGAAATATCTATAAAAGTCAAGTTCAATGAGTGCTAAAACAGGAGATGCGCAAGAATAGTCCAAAATCGTGACCAATGACGCACCTTAATAGTACATTTTCCAGAAAATATCAATGACCGTTTTAAACCTTGATTTCATAAGCACAGACATAGTATAAATTGTGACGTCATATTTGGTCGCACTGAATTTATGCGTTGTCATGTTTTCTACTTTGACGTCACGATGCAATATCGCCAAATTTTGTGATGCCTGGTGTCTTTCCACCCAATGAATCTACTGGAAAATAAGATTTTAGAGTTTGTGCCAAAGTCAAATAGAGAAAACGGCGTCAAAAGCATGATGTCAATGTCACACTATGGTCACTTTGAACACTTTTCGACATTGCCCAATTTTAAGATATAATGACAGAGGAAGATGTCCCGGCCTATTCCCCTAATTTCTTTCATTTTCCTACCTTGGCCATTTTGACTGTAAAAGTCAGTGCGCACGACGTGAATTATAAGTGCGAAACACGTGCTAACGTTCTTTGTGCTCATTGCACAGTTGAACAAAGAAAGTGCTTTGTAAGTACGGACCACGCACTGTTTGATTGTCCATTGGCTCCATAACTAAACACGTCCGTCTAGACCCGCATTCTGAACGCATAACAAATTAAAGTTCTTTGTGCATCAAAATAACAAAGGGATTTGTATCCGAGCCCACCCCCCTCCCCAAATTCCAAAAGCTAGTAAATATAGCGCACTGGCTCGGCGCGATGGCGTTACGAAAAGACTTTCCCTGATGCGACTGTTTCTTTTTTATGTTTACAGTAGATCTATTACTTTCTGTAATTTGCAAAGGAGAGGGGGGTGTCGAAAAATAGAGTGTCTCTTAATGGGTTCAGCGTTCTGGTAATAGATTTTAGTGTGTAAATATTATTTATTGCTACTCACAAGCTTGCTCAATCATAAGTCAGGAACTTCAAAAGTTCACGGGGTCATAACTGTCCCTCTAATCTAAATCCTACTACTCATCTAGCAAGGACAAAGTCACGATTTATTTTTGAATTATTGAATTCTCTTTTAACTTTAACTAAAAGCTTTGAATTATTTGAATGGATGGATTCTCTTTTAACTTAAGAGTGAAAGAGTTTTAAAATGAAAGCCTTTTTTGGCCAAAAGAACAATAATTGTCTTTCTATTGTATAAATAAATCGTCATTGCTGTAAAATAACCTAATGCCTTTGTAGGTAGAACTCCCACGAGCATGGTAGTGCACATTATGTATAATTATCATATTTAGTCCAAAGTTGGTTGTTACGATGCATTACCACAGGGAGGTATGTTAAAACAAGATGATAAGGATCTCATCTTGTACAATTTCACCAAAATGAATTTATCCTCCCAAATTATTAAAAATTCAATTTCAACTTTCTTTTAAATTCCAAAATTGATTTCTCATGTCAAAGTATTGTGTGACCGTGTGTATCGAATTTCAACAAGACAAAGCTCACCAAAAGAGAGAGACATGCGACACTAGTATAGGAATAATATTAAGTACCTGGGGATGTATGGCTACTTATTTTAGGTAACACGACTCTCAATGTGTCCTTGTATACTAAATTACAAATGACTGAGTTATTCATAATATACCCAAATGCATACATTTGTAAACTTGGAAACCAATGTTTCTGGTAACGACCATTCACAGAGGTAGGGTACACTATGTCATGACAAATGTCACTATCAACCAAGTAAGTATCCGATTGCAAGAAAAACTAAGTTACGAAATGACATAGATATTATATATTATTATTATTACATTTTTTTTATTTTGTAGGAAGACAGTGCTGGAATGAAGGAAAAAGAAAAATCGGACACACACGTCAAGACTGCTAGACACAGGAAAGACTCGCACAAAGAAAAGCACCCGGATCAACAGCATGATGGTCATCATAAAGGTCACGAAGGACATCCAAAATCAGGTCACGAAGGTCATCAGAGAACCGGTCACCATGGTGACACCCATCATCCACACCCGTCACATCCAATCAGACCTCGCGCGGGCACACTCACGCACAAAGACACTGCTCATTCAATCGCTTCAAGCAAAGGTCACAAACATGGCGCCAAAGATCATGACCGACATAGTGTCGCAACTTCCGGTGATTTTCAACTTGAGGTGAAATACGAAAACACTTATAAAATGCAGCCAGATGCAAAATATAGAGAGGCCCCGATAAGGCAAATAATAGCAGATGTTATCAAAGAGAATCTTAATGAAAAGGCATACGATCCGGCTGTATTGAGCGGCAAATGTCGACTGGCAAGCGATATCATAAAGGAGAGGGTCAAACACCTTGACATATCCCGCTACAAGATCGTCACCTCAATCATCGTGACGCAGAAAGCTGACCAAGGAATGACGTTTTCTTCTCGATGTTTATGGGACCATAAAAACGATAATGTGATCTCAGTTAAAGTGGAGCAAGGTGAATACTTTATAGTGGGAACTGTCTTTGTGGTGTACGCCGAATGATGCCGCTTTGTGTTCTTCATATTTATTTGTGATTTTACCAAAAATGCCGCTGCATGTATGAACAGCTTTTAGCTTGAAATCAAATTTCATCGAAATACAAGGAATTCCTGTTTGTTTCCTTGCCATTTTTATTCAAAAAACGTGAAAAAAATTCTTTAAAAGTTGAAAAGCTTAAGAGAGTGTCTTTCAGAATTTCCATGATGCTGGTGTGTTAAACTGAACCATGGGGGTCGTTATTGGTTGGCCACATTTATGCTTCTTTATATTTATCAAAGTTGATTTTGAGTTTGAGTTTGGTTAGAAACCGTCTATATAATTCAAAACGTTCAATTAAAGAATAAATGAGAACCGTATCATTCTTTATTTCTATATCAAAGCAATGGCTCTGAAATTACCAACAATATAAAGAAATACAATAATAATCAATCAATGTGTGATTTCAAATCAAACACAAAACTTATAGTCCGAAGCCAAAAGTCACAAGCAATGGGCAAATATAAACATGAAAAATAGTAAACCAAACCAAACAACTAAAGAATTCTGCAAAGAAGCAAAAGTGAAACTCCAATGGAGACGAGATTCAGGTATCCGGGAAGAGTAAGCATCTCATGCTTGTTAGCAACACCCGTCACTTTAGCCGAGAAAAAATGGTCAAAACATATGAATGTATCAAAGTCGTTTTTGGAATGGTTCTAATCCATCCTCAAACATTGGAATAGATGTTACAATGTTTTGTATTTTCTTTGTATCATCCCAAAATGTTTGCAGTGAAGAAGTCGGTCGCTCACTAATTTACAACTGGTTTTATTAAATGATCAGGAATTATTGCCGATTTTGCTTATTTCTGATTGGTGGAGACGCTGGACCGCTAACTCTCCAAAGCGGTCTATTCGGGATTAGCGCGATCGTGACCAGCGCGTGTGTTGATTTATGTAGACTTCGCGTATCATTACAATGCAAATGCTAAAACGAAAATCCTGATAATTTAATAAAGCACTTATTGACTTTTGATTCGGCCTACTCGTGACTATACAGACCTGGTCAGACATTGGTTAAATTTTTTTTAAACTTTATTTATTTTACAACGTTTAACAAACAAGTTGCAAAACTTATATTAATATCTGACGTTGGCTAAGATGTTGGCGTGAGGGGGTCTAAGGAGCAGTAAGAAACCGGAGTACCCGGAGAAAAAAACCCTACAGAGGCCTGAATGGGGGACCACCTACCCTCCCACAAGACCCTTCGCCGAATCTGGGATTCGAACCCGGGACCTTGGAGGTGAGTAGCGAGTGCGCTACCACTGCGCTAACCCGGCCTTAATTAAGATCATTCGGCCTCGGTCAACCAATACCTGACCAGGTCTGTATAGTCACGAGTAGACCTCATCAAAAGTCAATTGTATAGAGTAGTTTCTCGGTTAGTCGCCTTGTTCTCAAAACGTAGTTGCTGTTGTTGTTTACAGTATCAATTATCAATTGCCATATGAATACACCATATACGCATATAAGCAGGGGAAGAAGGAATGCTACTATCCAGAAAAGGAAATTTATAATTTTGAAACTAATTAAAGTTGTTCGTCATCAATGTATTGAAATCTATATGTAAAAATTGAAATACCAAGTGCTTCTTTCCGCGAGAGAGCAAGACCTGTGTATAGAGAAATACAGCAAGAAATGGAGTGTAGATGGTTCCCATGGGAATTCCCACGATTTGCTGAAACCCCTATTTCTCCAAACACTACAAATATGCTATTGGTCATAAAGTTCGACAGTTTTATTACGTCTTTCTCTGTGTATTTTTACGAGAATCAGAATCTTCCCTAATATAAGTTTTACAGCGATGAACTTGAATTAGTAATTACAATTTTTGCTGGTGAAGGCATTTTTTATGATTTGGGAAAATTCTTTCTTTCGGCAGTCTTAAATGTATCGTTGTATAAAGAGGACGCCGTTGTATAGTCAGAAGGTTTTTAATTAAAATATACAGAGAGAACAGATGACGATGACATCGAAAAACAGTTTTGAAAATGTACAGGCACATGAAGAATAAATATTCAAACCAAAAGCATGCAGACTACACCACACGTTTTGTCAGAAGAAGATCAGAGGTGGTGTCCAGCAAAACCCTACAGCACATATATAATACGGTAACACAAGCTAACAACCAAACACAAAGATATAACAGGCGTCATGCTTCCAATAACGAGATTCTTGCATATTTTATCACATAGTCCTATATTCACAGTTTGGTGGGTTTTTTACAGCTACTGTCGGGATACAGGTGAAATAAGAAATATCGCATTGTGTACAAAAAAGGAGGCATAGATGGCATCCGAGGACCCCAAAATATGACAATATGTTTTAAATATATACAAACGCATAAGATGTATACGTATTGTCACTTAGGGAATAGTTTTTGTTGTGTTTTTTGTCGGGTTTTGTAAGTGCTGTGGTCATCCTTATTGGTAGTCCGACTTGCAGACCTACGACGGTGTTATCTGTTTTTTTTTTTTTCGTCTTCGAAGACGAAAAAACAGATAACACCGTCGTAGGTCTGCAAGTCGGGCTACCTTATTGGTTACCTACCTCCATCGGTTTCCATCCGTCGACTTTTCAGTTCGATGGTAAGAAGCAATTTCTCATTGGTACATTAACTTACTTGTCCTTGAGATACTTATGGGCGTGTCCCCTATCATCCATCTCTTGCTGTTTTAAATGGTCTTCCAGTCCATACCAGTCAGCAATGGATTTTAGATTAAATATTTTCCAAGGATTATTTGAATTACATTTTGTACTTTTAAAACTATTTACACTACACGCAGGCATCATGCATGTGCACATTTTCTGGGAGACTATCCCAACAATCAACCACCCTGTTTGCGAAACTATACCTGTTATAGATTTTATGCATTTGTAGGTAACAATTTATGTTTGTCAACTGAGTCTATATCATGCACAATTCTATAAACTATAACCATGTCGGACTTTTCAATTTTCAAATATCAAACTGGATGGAAAGTACCACATATACGATGCGTAAAATGATATGTCCGTCATTCAAAATGGCTTAAAAACGAAAATGAACTGAAAAGAAAACAACAAGGTCATCCATGTATCGAACAAAGCCGCAAATGAAGTAAGATAAGATGTCCTGTGTACATTGATAAAGGAATATGTATATAAAGGATGGATCGAAATCACTATATTATTCAGAAAGTCTATAAGAACTGGCGAGCGGTAGCGAGCCGAGAAAATTTTTGAAAATTGACCGAAAAATTGTAGATTTATGGGACAAAATTTTGCTATTTTAAACAATGTTAATGCATCATAAAATTTTGTGATTGAAAAGTGGGGGGGGGCACAAACATGGATGTATGTGCCCCCACTTTTCAAAGTGTGTGTGTTTGTGGGGGGCCCCCTTCTCCTACGCCTTTGCTGGTATACAGTTCACGACGAGACAATTTCATTTTCTTTCGTAATTCTGGTTAACGATTTTTAAAGTTTCGCATCATGATATATATACATGTATATCATGGACTACTGGTTTAGAACTTTCTGGCAGAGATCGAAGGTTCTCTGAAAGTTATACCTCGAACTCTTCAATGTTCAAATAATGACCAAACTAGTGAACGGGGAGAAAGACATTGACTAAGAAACAAAACTTACATGACCATACAATGGTCATAAAAGCACTGAATAGAAAAAAAATGTTGTTACTATATGTGAAGATGTTTTAAAGCACAGGCACATGTAGAAAGAGCGTCGATATCCTGTATGGTCATAAGAGAATAGTGGTATCTATAGAAAGACAAGGCTTCCGACGATTTTTCAACTAAAAGTAGCATTTCTGCAGTTTTTTTGCATTTGAAGGGCAAAACGGGGTATGACCATATAGATAAAGATTTGTATACTTCCTAAAAACATCAATAATTCACCCAAAAAGATCTCATAACATAGCCTATAATCGTCTACCAAAGTTGGACTGTTTTCTACTTTCTTTCTTGAACCTCCATTGCCAGATTAGCTAGTCTGAATCATCCACTCGGCAGGTGTTTTACTCTGCTTACAGTAAGCAGAGTAAAGCCGCTGAATGAATCAATATTTGTCCAATCTGCCAATTAATGGAGATTCAAGGCAGAAAGTAGAAAACAGTCCAACTTTGGTAGGCGATTAGGCTATGTTATGAGATCTTTTTGGAAGAATTATTGATGTTTTTAGGAAATATACAAATCAATCTTTATGGTCATACCCCGTTTTGCCCTTCAAACATGTCAAATGCAAAAATTGCAGATGCTACTTCTAGTCTTTCTTAGTTTCTATTCATATATTCTCTTATGACCTGTAACAGGATATTGACGCTCTTTCTACATGTGCCTGTGTTTTAAAGTTGTGTGATTTTTTAAAAGTTAGATAAATTCGAATTTCTTCGAACTCGTTGGGCCTTTTATTTTCTTATTCAACAAAAATCCAGTTCGAAGTTAGTTACAGCTGGGACGGAGAAGTGATATTTTACCGTGTGTTCTTGAAGACACAGCAAAATATCACTGTAAGGTCATGAATAAAAATTTACGGGAGGAAAATTTCCTAACACCAATTTTGCCAGTCGGAACACATTGTATTTTATTCCCATTGCATCCGATATTGTGCAAGGTGCCCCGATTGCCTACTACCCATACCTAGATGGATAAAATCAGAAAAGCTTCGAAAAATTCATTAACCTTGACCTACAAAAAGCTGTCTGCTACACAACTGCAACTGAAACATGTCATTCTCCTCAAAGACAACCACTTCTTCACCCATCGAGGGACAAAAACCAGGAACAAGTGGTCTTAGAAAAGCTGTGAAAGTTTACCAAACACCTCATTATACTGAAAACTTTGTACAGAGCATTTTAAAAGGCGGTTTACATGATAAACTTTGTGGCTCGTCTCTGGTTGTTGGAGGTGATGGACGGTATTTTGGAAAAGAAGCGACAGAGCTCATCATACGGATGTGTGCAGCCAATGGAGTAAATTGACATTTATTCATACTGTACAATATAACATAATTTTGTCAGACATAAACAACCGGGCAGTGAACCTCTTGCGGCTCCCTGGTTCTGATTTTTATTTGGGGTGGTTGGGTAGAGGGATTGATGTACACAGGGGTGCCAGTCAAATCGCCCCAAGTACATATACATAAATGACTTCCCCGAATACTTAACATACAGTAAATTAAGACTCTTTGCCGACGACAGCATAATTTATAAAGACATACACGAACAAGATGACTGTGACAAACTACAACATGACCTTGACGCAGCTGCAAAATGGGAATCGGATTGGCTTATGGCCTTCCATCCCGACAAGTGTACAAAACTCACAATATCACACAAAAAACAAAAATACACTCACCACTACATACTACACAACCATATATTAGAATCAGTCGACCATGCAAAATACTTAGGCATTACACTACAATCAGACCTCAAATGGAATACACACTATATGACAATATCATCTCAAATGCAAATAAAACACTAGGTTTTCTAAAAAGAAATTTACAAACATCAAACACTGAAATAAAGTCAAGAGCATATCAGGCACTAATCCGACCAAAACTAGAATACAGTTGTACAGTTTGGGACCCACACACATCACAGTACAAACAAAAAATTGAAATGACACAACGAAGATCAGCACGATATGTATACAACAACTACCACAACACAAGCAGCGTAACAAACATGATTAACACATTACACTGGCCTACACTTGCAGAGAGACGACTTAAAACCCAACTCATTATGTTTTATAAGATTGTTCATTGTTTAGTAGCTATTCCATCCGACATCCTCATCCCTACAGACACTAGAACTCGACAACACCACACACAGACATATAGACACATAAGAGCAAATAAAGAAACATACAAATGGTCCTTTTTTCCACACACTGTCATACAATGGAATCTTTTACCAAATGCAATAGTTACATCCCCTACAGTAGATTCCTTCAGAGAACAGCTTACACCTGCTGTTCTCTGTAATATTATGCAGTAAAATTCCAAGTCTAAATTCTTTTTTATCCTTTTTTAATCACATTTTTGTACATATTATAGCACCCAAATACTTTGTTAAATAGGTCACGCATGCGCACAGTATGTAATCTTCAACGAATTGAAGTTTTGCTGTAAATAAGAAGAAGAAGACAAATCGCCCCAACTCGTACGCCCCGGTTTCATTACGCCCCAGACGCAGGTCGCCCCATCTACTTTTGGGGCGTTTTGAACAACATTCATAACGCCCCAACGCAATATCTGTACGCCCCATGCCCTAATCATATCGCCCTAAACCAATTTCATTACGCCCCAAGCCCTTACCGTTACGCCCCATGCCATAATCATATCGCCCCAAACCAATTTCATTACGCCCCAAGCCCTTATGACTGGCCCCAAGTCCTTATCACTACGCCCCAATCCTGTTTCAATACACCCAAGCCTTTTTCATTACGCCCAGGCCCGTTTCATTATGCCGATTATGCCAACAAAAGGGAATTTGGACCTTAACCTTATAAAATATGTATATTTATATTTTTGTAACTATGCTTAAAAAATTCCAGGGGGATCCGGAACACCCCCCCCCCTCTGGATCCGCGCTTGAAGTTAGGTTTGGGGTGATCAACCCTTTGATATATCCCAAATTATACAGTTATTTTAAAAACATCCGTTGGTTTGATTTATTTTTTCAACGACATTATTGTGAATGAATCGCATTTATAATCTCATTTTCTTGTTCACCTGGTTTCGTTGTTCAAACTACAACCGGAACAGAAAAGCCTAAAAATCAACTTTAAAGATGAGCTTTAATCATAATTTCTATATTCATGACTTTTATTTGAAAAAAAAAAAAACCAGTTGTAAATTTTCTGTTTGTTTGTGATTATATCATTTTTGTAATTTTGACTTTTTTATTTCGTTGTTAAAAATAATATAAATTTTACACCGGATATGACACCTAAGTCCTTTTCGAATTCACCGAAAATAAGTATTGGTGTTTAGAAAGGCGGAGGTATCATGGACACCTGTCAGGTAAATAAGCAACAGAGGTGACAAATGATTGTATATGTGCTATTAACTGACCATGTCTTTGCTATTATGCATTTAGCACTTGACAATTTTTTCATAATATATTTTCTTTGCAAAATACCAACACCGACATCAATTAATTACTATTTACATGTTGTAATTCATTTATGGATATATTCTTTTATTATATCATTTTATATTATTCTTGAAGAAACCACTATCCTGATTGTCCGTCAAAGAATTGAAAAATCTGGAAAATCATAGCCTTCTGAAAATCAATTGTTCTCCTGGTCACTAGCTAGCTTTTTTCATCACTTCAACGGTTCTTTTGAAGCTAATATAGTGTAAATGATATAGTTACCAACTATATGTAACCGATTCAGTAAATGTACTTTTGAAAAAAGTATATGAATTTCCCCATATTGGTGTAAATAATGGATACATTCAAAGCAAACAAACAATGCCTCAGTTAATGGTGTCAAAGCGGGGTGTATTGATCTGGGTTTACGGGACGGGATGTACAGAAAATGAGTATAGGGTATAGAATGCATAAAACAGATGTTTATTCAAAAAAATTTGGGGCGTACTGTATAGGGTATGGGGCGTGATGAAAGGTATTTGGGGCGTATTGAAGTGGGTATATGGGGCGTACTGAAAAGGGTATGGGGCGTACTGAAAAGGATATGGGGCGTAATGAATACATATTGGGGCGTTATGAACACCAGTTGGGGGCGTAACGTTTTATTGCTTGGGGCGTAATGAATTGGGCTTGTTTCGCCCCAAGGGGCGTTATGAAACTGGGGCGAAAAGATCATGGGGCGTACTAGCTGGGGCGATTTGTCGTCGGGGCGATATGACTGTAATCCGTACACAGTACAGGGCCGGGTGAGGTATCATCGCTTGGTCACAAACCCTTTCCTCAATACAAACGCTTTCTTCTTTATGTCTATATATAAAACCCCAAGAGCGGACACTCTCTTTGGACTCGATCGTGGCTTCCTCTTTTTTCCTTCCTACAGGCTTAACCCACAGTCCATTTGATACGATTTTTGGTTTTGTTATCTCAAGATGAATGTATAAAACCTATCTAAATTGAAAATTCACCCTATAAGATGCACCAGTCGAATACAGATCGATAGAAGTGGAAGCCACGATTGAGTACAAAAAAGGTATACTGGTCAGGTCCGGGAGAACGCCAAAAATAGCTATTATAGCTAAAATTAGCTATAATAGCTATATATGGCTATATATTTGAAGTACTGAAATTGAAAATTTTGGAATTTTTACCCAAGAATCAAAATCGCACATCTATATGACCATCTGAACAAAGTTTACAAAAAAAGTTGGCATACTTTATTTAAAATTTTCAAGTTTTGATCCACAGAAATTATCAAAATTTGAGTTATTTTGACACATCCAAACTCAAAGGTTGTAAGTTATTCATGTCAACTTCTTTTGTAAACATTGTTCAGATGGTCATATAGATGTGCGATTTTGATTTTTAGATAAAAATTCCAAAATTTTCCATTTTAGTACTTCAAATATATAGCCATATATATATAGCTATTATAGCCATTTTTAGCTATAATAGCTATTTTTGGCGTTCTCCCGGACCTGCTGGTGTCAGAACAGTTTCCGGACAGTAATAGTTTCTGGACAGTTGCCCTTTTCAAGTACTTTGAAGGCAATTATTTTCAAAATTTTGTGACAATTTTGTAGATTTTCAAATGCAGACTTCAAATCACGAATCATATAAACAAAATTTTGAATCTAAGTTGCATTATCACACCACCTTTTTACCCCTTTCTGTCCTGTTTAATATCGTGCACCGGGGGAAGTCACCGAGAACCATACTATATTAATCTACGTGATTTGAGAAGTGTCGGTTCCATTTTCAAAATAATTTTTACACAGTCATTTGTAGAAAAGATTGAAGAAAACAATATCCAGAAGTCATCCAGTTTGGGCTGAAATTGATCGAGATTGATAGATTTAAAATCAGGTGTCCGGAAACTGTTCCAGTGATTTGCGAAAAATGGCCAAAATATAGGGTCATAAAATCGGTCTAGAAACCATATTTCTTGAGAGATTTAATATTTTCTTTCAACATGAATATCGGTGGGAAGGGCATAGCATTATTTGAGAGATATTTGAATGTATTTCATTGATTGACGGAGGAGTTATCCCCGAAAAACCTTCAAAATCGTCAGGAAACTGTTCCGACACCAGTATAGCTATTATATAGGAAGTATCCTCCCTTGGGGTTTTTAATATAGACAATAGAAGAAAGGGTTTGTATAGAGGAAAGGGTTTGTGACCAAGCCATGATACCTCACCCCTGTGGATTGATGCCATGATGGGCCCATGGTAAGAGGGGGAGGGAGGGGCGGGGGGAGGGGGGGGGGGTTAGGATGTGGAAGGGCAAAGATATCAGATATCACTACACAGTCCCAAAAAACTCAACAACTGATATACAAAGGATAAAGGATTTTCAACAATTTGTTGTAGGTCTGGCTGGCATAGAACAAATGATAGGTATACTGATTGTAATAAATAATAACCAAAAATTGGAGAACCCTCACTAATAATAGTAATATGGGAACTCAGTATTATGAAGCTCATAAATTCAGACCACAGGAGTTTGATATTTTGAGGGTAAATTGCACTGCGATGAAACAAACTGACACTTAAATTACCCTTGAAATATAAAACTCCCTTGATAAGACCAATTATCAATATATTGGTCAATTTGCAGAATACCGGTACCTGTAGTTTGACAGTAAACATCGCAAATAGATCCACATACTTATTCTGATCAAAAATGAACCCTATTTCAAATGAAACTTTGACCTTTTCTTCAGTCAGCATGACCATAGCATATGAAAGCAAAATTGATTCAGAAGGTTTCTTCATGATATGATTGCAGAAAGGATAGAAATGATTCACAAATCTGTTCTGATAAAGGGGATGAATTTATCAATGTCTTATTACCATGATTACAATTAATCGTCAAGTTTATTACAAATATTTCTAACGAATGATGTAATATTTTGTCAAGATGCACTATAATACTCCACTGTTTAATTGCACAGTACTTTAATTGAATGAGATCATGCATTGATTTCGGTATACTGGGCACTGAAAAAGAAATTCAGTAATGAAATATTATACAATTATGGTAACTTTTTACGAGGTGAAAATGGTGTGATATTTTCTTAATTTGAAAATATTGACTGAGGCGACAGCCGAGATAAGAAAATAACACATCATATTCACCGAGTGAAAAGTCCACAATTGTTTTATTATATAGTGGACTTAATCTGTGTTTAGAAAGATACCTGTCTGAAAATGGCTGGCGTCGACTTTTCTGTAATAAAATATTTAAGACTTAATATAAGCATAATGTGCTACTGAATTATCCTCAAAAGTCAAAATCCGATGTATTTTTTAGATTGGTTCAAAATTCAAGGATACTATAGCTCAGCTTCAGCGTTCTTTCTGCTTTTGATGAAATGATGGATATAATTTTTTTGTGTTTTCGATATTTCACGGTAAACACTATATAATGATAGGGATTGATGAACCTCTTCAATTGATTCATGATTTGAATTCAACTAATACGCTGTTCAACAAGACTCAACATTTAATTTTACATTTTGTAAATTTATTTTCCTTCATTTTAAGTCTAGAAGATCCTAAATTTTACCTCTTATGAAATACTAGTGATTGAATTGGGCTGAGTGACATATTTTTGTATTATCTGCAACATAGGAGTGGCATATTAAGATAGGATATTCTTCTTTTACATCAGGTATCAAAAGTGATAGTTGGACAGAATGGTTTGATGTCAACTCCTGCAGTGTCATGTGTTATACGGAAGTACAAAACTGATGGTGGTATTATACTGACAGCCAGTCATAACCCAGGGGGACCTGATGCCGACTTTGGAATCAAATTCAACACATCCAATGGAGGTAACATTTGTATAGACCCTTTCACACTTATGTCCGTTCGGTTCACTTTTGTCTGATTGTAGGATGATTTTGCCCATCAGAACAATCAATGGATGTCATTCCCTTCCAAATAGTACACTGTCAAGGATCAGGTCATTTGATTGTTCTGGTGAGCAAAAACCATTCTACCAAGAGACAAAAGTGAATGGAACGAACAGTAGCATGAAAGGGTCTATTTGTCACTGGGGTTGTGACAACATTCATTATAGAGCTTTATTATTTCATGGATTTCTTATGAATTATAATAAATGTAGGAATCATCCATGCATCAATGATTATACCAAATTCTTGTATGGAATTACAGCTGTGTTTGCAAAACATATCAAGATATTATGTTAATCAAAGTGCTGGTTGGAAAGTTTATTTTCTTGAATGTATCATTTCAATATGCACATAAATTGAATAATACTGAAAAAAATAATAAATATTAGCTTTCAGTCTGTGTTAACTTCAGTAAATGTATTACATTTTACAGGTCCAGCCCCTGAAAATGTAACCAACTCTATATTTGAGTTCACCAAATCTATTGGAGAGTACAGAATTTGTCCTGACTTGCCTGTTTGTATTGAGAATATTGGATCTTCCGTAGTTCAAGTCGATGGGTCAGATTTTACTGTAGAAGTGATAGATCCAGTCAGTGATTATGCTGAATACATGAAAACCATCTTTGATTTTGGTGCCATTAAAGAGCTGATGTCCTCAGGATTTACTGTTTTAGTAGATGCTATGAATGGAGGTAAGGGAAAGTAAATAACGTTCTATGTGAGGTATGCTGGTTTTATCCAAGTGAATTTACATCTCACATTTGGTTAATTTTCATTTTCCGCAGCCCAAAAAAAATTTAAGTTACCAAGCAAATTTGTGAAATTTGTTCATAAAAAAGACAATTAGAATCACAAAGTCCTCTTGTTAAAACTTTTTGGGTTTTTTTTGTTTACTATCTAACTGGAAATCTGAATTCCACATAATCATTTCAAATATTGAAAAAAAAATATCAAATTGTTTATGATTTTCAGAAATAAAGCTTCCTTCATTTCAAATGCAGACCCTTTATTTAGCATTTGACTTCAAGAGAAAGTTCAGTGATAAATAAACAACATTTAAAGAATATATGTATTTCATTAGAATTTAGATGTACAAAATGTATTGTGAATGGATGACCTTGCTGTCATACAAAAGTTACACTTCCCTGTGTCAGTCAAATCTGTCATGCCATGTGCAATTACATGTATAATAAACGCTACTTTTAGATATTTTTGGATCACGTTGAAATCAATTTAGACGTAAAGATTACAATTCAAAGTCATAGCTAACTTGTGAGATACACAATCTATATGTGCCTATATTGATGTAGATGGATCTTTTCAGTGATGGGCCCATATGCCAAGAGAGTTTTAGGAGAGGATTTAGGAGCCCCTGATTCTAGCCTTGTAAACTGTATACCCAAGGAAGATTTTGGTGGGAAGCACCCAGATCCTAATCTGACATACGCTGCTGATCTGGTCAATGAAATGGCAAAGGGACAACATGACTTTGGTGCTGCCTTTGATGGAGATGGGGTTAGTTGATACATATACACTCATGAATTCTGTACAACTAGAATCTTTGAATGAAGCCTGTTTGAGACTTAATGGACCAAGTTAGGTATTTGTTGCCTAATACTGAAGGCTGAGGTCTACTAGTACACAGAAAGGTCCATGTAGTCTGGAGTAGACTGAAGTCAATTATCTATAATTGCTTTATCAAATGATTAGAAGTTTTTCTGAAGAAGTAAAAAAAAGAAGGATAAATGATATAAATCTATTTGGTATTTTGTTACACTTTTGCAGCAATAATTTGATTGGTTGAAAAATGTGAAACAGCAATACTAATTGACCCTTCCGATTGCGGGAAAAAAATGCAAAATTTCGTTATGTCACAATGCTTTTACCATGTGTTTACCTCGGACAAACAAGCTTCGAACCTCGGTCAAACATCGAATTTGCATTGTGACGTCATGGAATTTCTCAAAATTTTCCCGCGTTCGGAAGGGTCAATTTGTTTATCACAAAAACTGAAACAGTTAACACCATCTCCATTTCCTAAGAGGTACACTCAAGAAAGGATCATCTCAAGAAATCAGTAAGCAATCAAAAGTGGCAGATGCCAATTTCAATAAGGAAAGTGAAGATGAATGAAAAATATATCACTAATCTCAAATGATTTTCTATTTCATACGGTAATTATGAAACAAGCTGTGCAATTTTACATGCCTCAGCATTAACACTTTGGCAAGGGGATTTATGTAAATCACACAACAAAACTTATAAATACCACATGGAATTGATGATTAATTTCAGATTTCTTTTGATCACTCGTTGTACACCATATAAATAATGAAATATAAGGTCAAAATTAGAAGAGTACAACCTCATCAATGGATTCAGGTTTCCATGATGAAAATGATGGAGCTATGTACATGTAACTTTGCATTAATTTAGTTTTACCCTGTTACCATGGTTATAGCAGTATAAGAATTCCATTCAGAATATACAGGTTTGATTCCATTTGTTGACAAAGGGAACTTGTCTTTTTATTTCAGGACAGAAACATGATTTTAGGTAAGAAAGCCTTCTTTGTGACTCCGTCTGACTCCCTCGCCGTGTTAGCTGACAATTTAGACTGTATACCATACTTCAAAACTACAGGAATAAAGGGCTTGGCTAGGAGCATGCCTACCAGTGGTGCAGTAGACAGGTGAGAAGAAATTTCTACATGATAAAACAAAGGATCATATCTTGTCTAACTTAATACATCATGTACAGCATTGTTGTCAGAAAGGACAATGCCTGATACATTGTTAAAAGCTGCATAATACATCAAGTAACAACAGAAAACAGAATATTTATTATGTCTCCCCCCCAACGGGGAGGAGACATATTGGTTTTGCCTTGGTCGTCCGTCTGTCTGTCTGTCTGTCTGTCCGTCTGTCACACATCGTGTCCGGGCTATATCTCCTGAACCGTTTGCCCGATCACTTTCATATTTTAGTATGTTGTTGCTTATGACCCAAAGGTTTCACATCACCTTGACCCAAGGTCAAGGTCACATAGTGCATTTTTAGCTCGACTGCACTTTAGTGCAAAAGAGCTATTGCAATACCCCCGGCGTCGGCGTCGGCGTCGTCCGAACTAGATGATAAGGTAAATGTTAAGATTACACATTTACCTTTCCTATATTCATATTCTATTGGTTTTTTTGTTGCAAATGTTTAATTATACATCATTTAATATATCCAGATGAGGATATAGCCCCTGGGGTTGGGATTTTTAAAATTATTTCAAATGATAAGGCAAATGTTGAGATGATAAGGTAAATGTTAAGATAGCAATAAAGTCTTTAAAAGCCAATATTGAGCAAAGTATAAGTGCTACATGTACCAAACTTACATATTTGATGTATCTTTGATCAAACTTTCAAAAAATGACATTGACCTACTTTTTTCCGCTTGAATGATTTTGCCTTTAAAAGCCAATATTGAGCAAAGTATAAGTGCTACATGTACCAAACTTGCATATTGGATGTATCTTTGATCAAACTTTCATAAAATGACCTTGACCTACTTTTTTCCGCTTGAATGATTTTGTCTTTAAAAGCCAATATTGAGCAAAGTATAAGTGCTACATGAACCAAACTTACATATTTGATGTATCTTTGATCAAACTTTCAAAAAATGACCTTGACCTACTTTTTTCCGCTTGAATGATTTTGCCTTTAAAAGCCAATATTGAGCAAAGTATAAGTGCTACATGTACCAAACTTGCATATTGGATGTATCTTTGATCAAACTTTCATAAAATGACCTTGACCTACTTTTTTCCGCTTGAATGATTTTGCCTTTAAAAGCCAATATTGAGCAAAGTATAAGTGCTACATGAACCAAACTTACATATTTGATGTATCTTTGATCAAACTTTCAAAAAATGACCTTGACCTACTTTTTTCCGCTTGAATGATTTTGCCTTTCAAAGCCAATATTGAGCAAAGTATAAGTGCTACATGTACCAAACTTGCATATTGGATGTATCTCTGATCAAACTTTCATAAAATGACCTTGACCTACTTTTTCCGCTTGAATTATTTTACCTTTAAAAGCCAATATTGAGAAAAGTATAAGTGCTACATGCACCAGACTTGCATATTGGATGCATCTTGGGTTAGACTATTGAAATATGACCTTGACCTACTTTTTCCGCTTCAGTGATTTTGCTTTAAATTGGCAATATTGAGCTAACTATAAGTGCTACATGCACCAGACTTGCATATTGGATGCATCTTGGGTTTGACTATTGAAATCTGACCTTGACCTACTTTTTCTGCTTCAGTGATTTATGATGAGATATATGTTGTTGCCTGAGAAAGGGAGTTTAAATAAATTGGCTGTCATGAGAGATATTATGCTATGCAGTCGAGCATTAGGTGACTCTGGCAACTATTTTTAATGAAATTATGCATACATTCCTGTCCGGGCTAGATCTCTTGAACCGTTTGTCGGATCACTTTCATATTTTAGTATGTTGTTGCTTATGACCCGAAGGTTTCACATCACCTTGACCCAAGGTCATTTGACCAAGGTAAAGGTCACTTAGTGCATCTTTAAAGAAATTATGAATACATTCCTGTCCGGGCTATATCTCTTGAACCGTTTGCCGGATCACTTTCATATTTCAGTATGTTGTTGCTTATGACCCAAAGATTTCACATCACCTTGACCCAAGGTCATGTGACCAAGGTCAAGGTCACTTAGTGCAATTTTAATGAAATTATGCATACATTCCTGTCCGGGCTATATCTCTCGAACCGTTTGTCGGCTCATATCATATTTTAGTATGTTGTTGCTTATGACCCGAAGGTTTCACAGCACATTGACACAAGGTCATGTGACCAAGGTCAAGGTCACTTAGTGCATTTTTAAAGAAATTATGAATACATTCCTGTCCGGGCTATATCTCTTGAACTGTTTGCCGGATCACTTTCATATTTTAGTATGTTGTTGCTTATGACCCAAAGATTTCACATCACCTTGACCCAAGGTCATGTGGCCAAGGTCAAGGTCACTTAGTGCATTTTTTATGAAATTATGCATTCATTATTGTCTGGGCTAGATCTCTTGAACCGTTTGCCGGATCACTTTCATATTTTAGTATTTTGTTGCTTATGACCCGAAGGTTTCACATCACGTTGACTCAAGATCATGTTACAAAGGTCAAGGTCAATTAGTATACATGCATTTTAAATGACATTGTATTTGTTATGTGTATTATGTCCAGGCTTAATCTTTTGAACTGTGATCGGATCATTTCATATTTTAGTATGATGGTGCTGATGACCCAAAGGTTTCACACCACCTTGATCCAAGGTCATATGACTAAGGTCAAAGTCAAGGTCAAGTTTTACATTTTTTAATGAAATTGTAAATGCTATTGAGTCTGGGCTATATCTGTGGAATCGTATACTGGATCACTCTTATACTTTAGAATGCTGTTTCTCAGGATTGGAAGGTTTCTTATCATCTTGACCCAAGGTCATGTGCCCAAGGTCAAGATCATTTAGTTCTTTTTAATGAAATTGTACGTACTAATCTTGTCTGGGCTATATCTCCTGAACCCTTCTTACAATTGTTTTCATATTTTAATATGTTGTTTCTCAGGACTAAATGTTTCTTATCACATTGTCCCAAGGTCACATGATTAAGGTCACTTCTTACTTTGGTAATGAAATTGTATATGCTAATCATGTCCAGGCTGAAATTGTTATGCTTATCATGTTTAGGCTTTATATTTTGAATCGTGTATCCAATCACTAATTCAGTTTTTTGTTGCTCATGATCCAAACAATGTATTTTTCAGATCACCTATCCAAGGTCATGTGAACAAAGTCATTTTTAACTAAATATGCTTACAATGAAATTGTATATGTTAATCATGTTTGGGCTTTACCTCAAACAATACAATGAATCACTTTCATGTTTTAGTATGATGTTGCCCATGACTCAAAGGTTTCACATCATCTTGGCCCAAGGTCAAAGTAACTTAGAGGGAGGGGGGAGACATCTGTTTTTTTCTGAAAAACATTTTGATTTAATTCATTGTGTTTTTTTACCTTTATGTGAACACTTTGATTGGCAAATGTTAAGGATTCTGATGGGGAAAATATTCTTCAAATATTAATTCCAAGACGATATCTAAAGAATTCTTCTACTTATTTTGGATATGGATATTTAAGGTATCATGTGACCTATGAAGTTTTGGGCCACTTGAAGTTTTCATGTTATGCACTTTAAAAAAGGTCATATGTGCAGGATGTACACCAGTTTACTTTAGATAATTTCCTTCAAGACAGTAATTAATATTATACACATTATGTAGCATTATGACGTGTATAATATTAATTACAGTCTTGAAGGAAATTATCTAAAGTAAACTGGTGTACATTTAGCATTTATTAATTCCATTACTGGAAATCAAATTATGCAATCATAAAAATATTGCAGTCATTTGAGAGGTCTTTAATTTTTATCCAGAGTGGCTAAATCCAAGAATCTGAACTGTTTTGAAGTGCCGACAGGATGGAAGTTCTTCGGGAACCTGATGGACGCTGGACGTTTATCACTATGTGGGGAGGAGAGCTTTGGTACAGGTTCAGACCATATAAGGGAGAAGGATGGACTATGGGCAGTTCTGGCCTGGTTGTCTGTGCTGGCCAATACAAAGGTCACGGTGGAGGAATGTATCAAGCAGCACTGGAGTAGATATGGCAGGAACTTCTATACAAGGTATACAAAAACTAGATTGTTTATGTTTTCTTTTTTATTAGAATGAATTAAGTATCTATAGTGTGTGCATTGGTATGCTGATCTAGTAAACTTTACAAAAGAATTGGAAAAGCTGTTTTTTGAAGAGCTTTATGTAAGGTAATTAGCCAATTACATGTACAAGTTCTTCTAGACTGATAGATATAGAAAATAAGTTACTGGCATTTTTCATTCATCAATGAATCAAGTGAGTAAAATTCTTCGTTTTTATAGGTATGACTATGAAAATTGTGAATCTGCTCCAGCCAATAAATTGATGGAAGATTTGAATGCTTTTGTGGCAGAAAATTCAAATATAGGTAAAAGTTTCACTTCTGGAGAGAAGACATACAAACTAGCTACGGCTGATAATTTCTGTTACACAGATCCTGTGGACAGCAGTATAAGTAAAAACCAGGTAAGTAAGAGTTAATTTTCTTCAAAGTCTCCTGATAAACTATTAAATAAAGATAAGCTTGGACCTAGTACAAGAGTAGAAGATTTTTAGCTCTCCTAGGCATTCACTTTCCTTGCATCCATCTGAGTGGCTGTCTGTCTGTCTGTTTATTAAAAAATGCTGTACTTTTTATACATTTTGCTTGGTCTGTAGTTTAGAAAAGTATCTTCGAGAATAGATATTATTTCTACTGTTGCCATACTTGTTATTTGGCAGTAGAGGTTTCAGGCTATTATTTACAGAGTTTTCTTTTGATAACTTACCTGTAATAGCTCCTTTACTTACTTATGATTTTCTCATTTCCGGTACTTACCTGATATATGTTTATTCCAATTTCTCACCTGTAATATCTCCATTATTCATCTGCTTTTCCACGTTTCAAGGTATCAGACTTATATTTGTTGTCTGACTGTCTACCTTTTCATTCCTGTTATACTCCCTTTACTTACCTGTAATTTCTTGTTACTTACCTGTAATTTCTTGTTACTTAACTATAATATTCCCTTTATTTACCTGTAATTTCCTGTAATTTACCTGTCATTCCTCCATTACAGGGTATCAGACTGATATTTGCTGATGATTCCAGGATCATATTTCGTCTGAGTGGTACAGGTAGTAGTGGAGCCACCATTAGGATGTATATAGAAGGATATGAACATGATGCTGCCACTTATGACAAAGATCCTCAGGTATTTTCAGCCATCTGCAAAGTTGTAAAAGAATCTTATTTTGCTTTTTTTTTATTGTCACTGACTATTTAAAAAAAGATACATTAAGTCATTTGAGATTATTTGAAAGCAAACAAATAAAAATAAAAAATAAAAATAATTTTTATTTGTTATCATCCCTTCCCTCTGGAAGAAATATTTCAATCCACTTGAAAGCAAACAGTTATATGTTTGATTTATGGTTCTTTATACTCCTATATTTTGCTGGAACATAACAATCTATGCTCCTGGACAAATTCTAAGAGGCATATAGCCTTTATAGGCTGTAAAATTATAAAGAAGTATGTGCTTTTGTCTTCATGATTAATATGGTCCCATTGGAACTTCTTGTTTATGTTATAAAGTAGAGAAATAGAAATTACACCCAAAACAAATTGTCCGAAGAATTTATTTTTCTTACTTTCAGACTATTTTGAAGCCTCTGATTGAGATAGCACTACAGATTTCTAAGCTGCGAGAGCTTACAGGACGGGAGGAACCCACCGTTATTACGTGAATTCTGCCATCATTTATCCTTAGTGCAAACATACCCTGGCATGATGCATCGCTACTGTCCACATGTGAAGCTCTTATTCAATAAAGCAGAGAAGAATGTTAAAGGAAGCTCTGTCGCATATATCTGTACTACATGTATATTCAAAAAGTGGGGGAGTTTGAAGTAAAAAAAGCTGTGGTATCCATGTGTAGATAATTCTATATTCAGTGAAGTTGGGAAGTTTAAAACATGAAACTCTGTAACATCAATCTGAAAAATGACATTTTCTCTTAGGTATGATCTCTTGTCAGTTCCTCAATCCAGCATAATACATTGTTCATGTGCATTGTAACTTTCTGTGTAGATGTAAAGCTTCAGGATCTATGTTCTTTGTCCCTTATGATGGGTGACAACATTTACCACATTGTTTAATGATAAAGATGTTAGATCTGTTTTTCTGAAGTGCATCATTTAATAGAATTATTTTAACATTTTTTTAATATAAAAAAGATGCATTTTTTGCTCACCGCAGCCAAGCTGAAGGGGGTTTATGCTATCACCCAATTGGTGGCATCGGCATCTGCACCGTGGTTAATAAAAACCTCCATTCCCATGAAGCCAGCAAGAATTCCTAAATAGAATCAAACTTGTGTAGGTGATGCATCTGAGGAATATTGATTTGGGATCTCATCCATATTTCATGCTTGAGTGACCAGGTGAGGTAAATGGGGCACCTCCATTATGAGGGTGATGCTTTTGAAGACACATGGTATGAATGGTGAACATGACCCATCTTTCTTGTTGATTGACCAGATTTATCCTCAAGTTTAGGTAAATGGGACACCTCCCTTCCAAGCTCACTAAAATTCCTCAATCAAAGTTGTGTTGGTATTCATTCATTTGAAAATTCTTAGTGCAGCTCATGGCATGTAATGGTGGTGTGGAGGTGAGCTCTGTAATCTTTGATGGCACTATGTTTTAATGGTAGGGAAGTAATATTTTATATTTTATCATCACTAAAAATATGCATATGCACACAGATCGGTATTTGCTTTTTTTGTTTTTTAATATCTTAAGTTCTTACAATCTATCTTCAAAGTACAATGTATGGTAGTGCATTAAATAAATGTTTTGTTGGATAATTGTTAAGTTTGTTTAGCTTGTTTTCAGAATGTATACATTGTATATGGAATGTCTGCTATAATTGTTTTAATGACATTTTTCATACTATATTAAATCCTAGTATTTAAAATTATTTTGGTGCTGTTTATGCATACTTTAATAAAATATGATGTTTAAATTCTCACAGATTTCTCTTTTAAATATCAACAGAGAGATTCCCCATCCTCTTTAACAGCAAAAACTTTTGACAAGGAAATATTTTTGATTTAGTTCGTTGTTTATGTATTAATATTCTATATATTAGTATTATACTGAATTAAAAAGACAGTAAGCAGATTGTGACAACTATTTACAAAGTAAATGAATCTGTAAGAGTTATGCCACTTTGTCTTAATGTACAATTATCTACTTCGCATAGGTAATATTTTTTTTTTCAAGTAGAAAATAAATACCCCTTTAAAACTATAAGCAAGAGTAATTGGTTGAAGGTGTAATCCAAGGAAATCGTTTTAGCGGGGAATCCCCTCAGTTTTGACTGGTGAACAGGGCAGAATAAAAGGTGTCACACTATTAGTCAAAACTATTGAAAATTTAAAAATAGCACATGAAATCAATGTACCATTCCTTGAAGTCGGGATAAATTGAGTTTTGAACCTGTTTTTGTCTTTTATGCAATCTATAGATCGATTTAAAAATAGATGAAATTTGTAAAATTTTCGAAACGGATAGAGGGGTGATGTAAAAAAGTGGAATTTGTGAGAAAACGGTATGCATGACCCTCCTTTTTTCTGTTATTTTCATGTGTGTCAAAGGTGTCCAAATCCAACGAGACCAAATTCATAATTATTGAAGGATTGGAAGTCACTCAAATTGAGCTAAGTGATTAATCATACAAAGAAGGTTTTTATTTCCTTGGATGACACCTATAGGGGAAAATGGACAAAAACTAGTAAATGGGGTTTCATTGTTGATTATTTCAAGAGTTGGAACAAAAAGTGGATACATGCTTTTGATATCGATAATGTATTGCCTTAGTGACATTTTCAAAACGTTATCGATGAACGATCGAAATAAACGGTCATACTAATTAAAGAGCATCAATGTCCATGTATGAACAGTAATGACAGAACAAATATTTAACTTTAAATGCGAGAACTTCTTGAAAGACAGACTTTCAGACTTATATGCATCGCTCTGCAGGTATTTCTGTAAGTGTTAATCTGATTAAGATCCCCGCTGTGCACTTAATCACGTAAAGAGATAGTATAATGAAGTAGCTGGACGCAGCCTCTCAATGCATTTCGACCACATTTTAAGCTTAATTGACTGAATATGGTGTGTTATTGACTATCTACATCATTGTTTTTCTTTGTAAATTTATTATTTTGATATTTTTTTCAATTAGAAACATTCAATTGTACCGATTTCTCGTTATTTTTGCGAAAATCAAGAAATTTTACCATATATGGTCTTCTTGCTCCTAGAATCAGTCTATATATTTGCCTTTGGGGATTTTTCTTCACGTATACTGATAGTAGACTTGCATTCTCGAAGAAAATTACCAAATCAAAGTTTTGATATGATAAATAGGGCCTGAATTCAATAAAATCGTATGGTACACCATGTGATGAATGTTCGAGAAAATGGAACTTTTGTTGAAATATAGCTTTCAAAAAAGAGTCAATAACTCCTCGAAAAAAGGATAAATAATCGTAAAACCTGCTGGTGCCGATGTGAAATAGTTTATTTAACAGCTTCAAGGCTTAAAATCATGATGTTTGATAAATTTGACAAACCTATAGGGGAAAATGGACAAAAACTAGTAAATGGGGTTTCATTGTTGATTATTTCAAGAGTTGGAACAAAAAGTGGATACATGCTTTTGATATCGATAATGTATTGCCTTAGTGACATTTTCAAAACGTTATCGATGAACGATCGAAATAAATGGTCATACTAATTAAAGAGCATCAATGTCCATGTATGAACAGTAATGACAGAACAAATATTTAACTTTAAATGCGAGAACTTCTTGAAAGACAGACTTTCAGACTTATATGCATCGCTCTGCAGGTATTTCTGTAAGTGTTAATCTGATTAAGATCCCCGCTGTGCACTTAATCACGTAAAGAGATAGTATAATGAAGTAGCTGGACGCAGCCTCTCAATGCATTTCGACCACATTTTAAGCTTAATTGACTGAATATGGTGTGTTATTGACTATCTACATCATTGTTTTTCTTTGTAAATTTATTATTTTGATATTTTTTTCAATTAGAAACATTCAATTGTACCGATTTCTCGTTATTTTTGCGAAAATCAAGAAATTTTACCATATATGGTCTTCTTGCTCCTAGAATCAGTCTATATATTTGCCTTTGGGGATTTTTCTTCACGTATACTGATAGTAGACTTGCATTCTCGAAGAAAATTACCAAATCAAAGTTTTGATATGATAAATAGGGCCTGAATTCAATAAAATCGTATGGTACACCATGTGATGAATGTTCGAGAAAATGGAACTTTTGTTGAAATATAGCTTTCAAAAAAGAGTCAATAACTCCTCGAAAAAAGGATAAATAATCGTAAAACCTGCTGATGCCGATGTGAAATAGTTTATTTAACAGCTTCAAGGCTTAAAATCATGATGTTTGATAAATTTGACAAATCTATAGGTGTAATCCAAGGAAATCGTTTTAGCGGGGAATCCCCTCAGTTTTGACTGGTGAACAGGGCAGAATAAAAGGTGTCACACTATTAGTCAAAACTATTGAAAATTTAAAAATAGCACATGAAATCAATGTACCATTCCTTGAAGTCGGGATAAATTGAGTTTTGAACCTGTTTTTGTCTTTTATGCAATCTATAGATCGATTTAAAAATAGATGAAATTTGTAAAATTTTCGAAACGGATAGAGGGGTGATGTAAAAAAGTGGAATTTGTGAGAAAACGGTATGCATGACCCTCCTTTTTTCTGTTATTTTCATGTGTGTCAAAGGTGTCCAAATCCAACGAGACCAAATTCATAATTATTGAAGGATTGGAAGTCACTCAAATTGAGCTAAGTGATTAATCATACAAAGAAGGTTTTTATTTCCTTGGATGACACCTATAGGGGAAAATGGACAAAAACTAGTAAATGGGGTTTCATTGTTGATTATTTCAAGAGTTGGAACAAAAAGTGGATACATGCTTTTGATATCGATAATGTATTGCCTTAGTGACATTTTCAAAACGTTATCGATGAACGATCGAAATAAATGGTCATACTAATTAAAGAGCATCAATGTCCATGTATGAACAGTAATGACAGAACAAATATTTAACTTTAAATGCGAGAACTTCTTGAAAGACAGACTTTCAGACTTATATGCATCGCTCTGCAGGTATTTCTGTAAGTGTTAATCTGATTAAGATCCCCGCTGTGCACTTAATCACGTAAAGAGATAGTATAATGAAGTAGCTGGACGCAGCCTCTCAATGCATTTCGACCACATTTTAAGCTTAATTGACTGAATATGGTGTGTTATTGACTATCTACATCATTGTTTTTCTTTGTAAATTTATTATTTTGATATTTTTTTCAATTAGAAACATTCAATTGTACCGATTTCTCGTTATTTTTGCGAAAATCAAGAAATTTTACCATATATGGTCTTCTTGCTCCTAGAATCAGTCTATATATTTGCCTTTGGGGATTTTTCTTCACGTATACTGATAGTAGACTTGCATTCTCGAAGAAAATTACCAAATCAAAGTTTTGATATGATAAATAGGGCCTGAATTCAATAAAATCGTATGGTACACCATGTGATGAATGTTCGAGAAAATGGAACTTTTGTTGAAATATAGCTTTCAAAAAAGAGTCAATAACTCCTCGAAAAAAGGATAAATAATCGTAAAACCTGCTGATGCCGATGTGAAATAGTTTATTTAACAGCTTCAAGGCTTAAAATCATGATGTTTGATAAATTTGACAAATCTATAGGTGTAATCCAAGGAAATCGTTTTAGCGGGGAATCCCCTCAGTTTTGACTGGTGAACAGGGCAGAATAAAAGGTGTCACACTATTAGTCAAAACTATTGAAAATTTAAAAATAGCACATGAAATCAATGTACCATTCCTTGAAGTCGGGATAAATTGAGTTTTGAACCTGTTTTTGTCTTTTATGCAATCTATAGATCGATTTAAAAATAGATGAAATTTGTAAAATTTTCGAAACGGATAGAGGGGTGATGTAAAAAAGTGGAATTTGTGAGAAAACGGTATGCATGACCCTCCTTTTTTCTGTTATTTTCATGTGTGTCAAAGGTGTCCAAATCCAACGAGACCAAATTCATAATTATTGAAGGATTGGAAGTCACTCAAATTGAGCTAAGTGATTAATCATACAAAGAAGGTTTTTATTTCCTTGGATGACACCTATAGGGGAAAATGGACAAAAACTAGTAAATGGGGTTTCATTGTTGATTATTTCAAGAGTTGGAACAAAAAGTGGATACATGCTTTTGATATCGATAATGTATTGCCTTAGTGACATTTTCAAAACGTTATCGATGAACGATCGAAATAAATGGTCATACTAATTAAAGAGCATCAATGTCCATGTATGAACAGTAATGACAGAACAAATATTTAACTTTAAATGCGAGAACTTCTTGAAAGACAGACTTTCAGACTTATATGCATCGCTCTGCAGGTATTTCTGTAAGTGTTAATCTGATTAAGATCCCCGCTGTGCACTTAATCACGTAAAGAGATAGTATAATGAAGTAGCTGGACGCAGCCTCTCAATGCATTTCGACCACATTTTAAGCTTAATTGACTGAATATGGTGTGTTATTGACTATCTACATCATTGTTTTTCTTTGTAAATTTATTATTTTGATATTTTTTTCAATTAGAAACATTCAATTGTACCGATTTCTCGTTATTTTTGCGAAAATCAAGAAATTTTACCATATATGGTCTTCTTGCTCCTAGAATCAGTCTATATATTTGCCTTTGGGGATTTTTCTTCACGTATACTGATAGTAGACTTGCATTCTCGAAGAAAATTACCAAATCAAAGTTTTGATATGATAAATAGGGCCTGAATTCAATAAAATCGTATGGTACACCATGTGATGAATGTTCGAGAAAATGGAACTTTTGTTGAAATATAGCTTTCAAAAAAGAGTCAATAACTCCTCGAAAAAAGGATAAATAATCGTAAAACCTGCTGATGCCGATGTGAAATAGTTTATTTAACAGCTTCAAGGCTTAAAATCATGATGTTTGATAAATTTGACAAATCTATAGGGGAAAATGGACAAAAACTAGTAAATGGGGTTTCATTGTTGATTATTTCAAGAGTTGGAACAAAAAGTGGATACATGCTTTTGATATCGATAATGTATTGCCTTAGTGACATTTTCAAAACGTTATCGATGAACGATCGAAATAAATGGTCATACTAATTAAAGAGCATCAATGTCCATGTATGAACAGTAATGACAGAACAAATATTTAACTTTAAATGCGAGAACTTCTTGAAAGACAGACTTTCAGACTTATATGCATCGCTCTGCAGGTATTTCTGTAAGTGTTAATCTGATTAAGATCCCCGCTGTGCACTTAATCACGTAAAGAGATAGTATAATGAAGTAGCTGGACGCAGCCTCTCAATGCATTTCGACCACATTTTAAGCTTAATTGACTGAATATGGTGTGTTATTGACTATCTACATCATTGTTTTTCTTTGTAAATTTATTATTTTGATATTTTTTTCAATTAGAAACATTCAATTGTACCGATTTCTCGTTATTTTTGCGAAAATCAAGAAATTTTACCATATATGGTCTTCTTGCTCCTAGAATCAGTCTATATATTTGCCTTTGGGGATTTTTCTTCACGTATACTGATAGTAGACTTGCATTCTCGAAGAAAATTACCAAATCAAAGTTTTGATATGATAAATAGGGCCTGAATTCAATAAAATCGTATGGTACACCATGTGATGAATGTTCGAGAAAATGGAACTTTTGTTGAAATATAGCTTTCAAAAAAGAGTCAATAACTCCTCGAAAAAAGGATAAATAATCGTAAAACCTGCTGATGCCGATGTGAAATAGTTTATTTAACAGCTTCAAGGCTTAAAATCATGATGTTTGATAAATTTGACAAATCTATAGGGGAAAATGGACAAAAACTAGTAAATGGGGTTTCATTGTTGATTATTTCAAGAGTTGGAACAAAAAGTGGATACATGCTTTTGATATCGATAATGTATTGCCTTAGTGACATTTTCAAAACGTTATCGATGAACGATCGAAATAAACGGTCATACTAATTAAAGAGCATCAATGTCCATGTATGAACAGTAATGACAGAACAAATATTTAACTTTAAATGCGAGAACTTCTTGAAAGACAGACTTTCAGACTTATATGCATCGCTCTGCAGGTATTTCTGTAAGTGTTAATCTGATTAAGATCCCCGCTGTGCACTTAATCACGTAAAGAGATAGTATAATGAAGTAGCTGGACGCAGCCTCTCAATGCATTTCGACCACATTTTAAGCTTAATTGACTGAATATGGTGTGTTATTGACTATCTACATCATTGTTTTTCTTTGTAAATTTATTATTTTGATATTTTTTTCAATTAGAAACATTCAATTGTACCGATTTCTCGTTATTTTTGCGAAAATCAAGAAATTTTACCATATATGGTCTTCTTGCTCCTAGAATCAGTCTATATATTTGCCTTTGGGGATTTTTCTTCACGTATACTGATAGTAGACTTGCATTCTCGAAGAAAATTACCAAATCAAAGTTTTGATATGATAAATAGGGCCTGAATTCAATAAAATCGTATGGTACACCATGTGATGAATGTTCGAGAAAATGGAACTTTTGTTGAAATATAGCTTTCAAAAAAGAGTCAATAACTCCTCGAAAAAAGGATAAATAATCGTAAAACCTGCTGGTGCCGATGTGAAATAGTTTATTTAACAGCTTCAAGGCTTAAAATCATGATGTTTGATAAATTTGACAAATCTATAGGGGAAAATGGACAAAAACTAGTAAATGGGGTTTCATTGTTGATTATTTCAAGAGTTGGAACAAAAAGTGGATACATGCTTTTGATATCGATAATGTATTGCCTTAGTGACATTTTCAAAACGTTATCGATGAACGATCGAAATAAATGGTCATACTAATTAAAGAGCATCAATGTCCATGTATGAACAGTAATGACAGAACAAATATTTAACTTTAAATGCGAGAACTTCTTGAAAGACAGACTTTCAGACTTATATGCATCGCTCTGCAGGTATTTCTGTAAGTGTTAATCTGATTAAGATCCCCGCTGTGCACTTAATCACGTAAAGAGATAGTATAATGAAGTAGCTGGACGCAGCCTCTCAATGCATTTCGACCACATTTTAAGCTTAATTGACTGAATATGGTGTGTTATTGACTATCTACATCATTGTTTTTCTTTGTAAATTTATTATTTTGATATTTTTTTCAATTAGAAACATTCAATTGTACCGATTTCTCGTTATTTTTGCGAAAATCAAGAAATTTTACCATATATGGTCTTCTTGCTCCTAGAATCAGTCTATATATTTGCCTTTGGGGATTTTTCTTCACGTATACTGATAGTAGACTTGCATTCTCGAAGAAAATTACCAAATCAAAGTTTTGATATGATAAATAGGGCCTGAATTCAATAAAATCGTATGGTACACCATGTGATGAATGTTCGAGAAAATGGAACTTTTGTTGAAATATAGCTTTCAAAAAAGAGTCAATAACTCCTCGAAAAAAGGATAAATAATCGTAAAACCTGCTGATGCCGATGTGAAATAGTTTATTTAACAGCTTCAAGGCTTAAAATCATGATGTTTGATAAATTTGACAAATCTATAGGGGAAAATGGACAAAAACTAGTAAATGGGGTTTCATTTTTGATTATTTCAAGAGTTGGAACAAAAAGTGGATACATGCTTTTGATATCGATAATGTATTGCCTTAGTGACATTTTCAAAACGTTATCGATGAACGATCGAAATAAACGGTCATACTAATTAAAGAGCATCAATGTCCATGTATGAACAGTAATGACAGAACAAATATTTAACTTTAAATGCGAGAACTTCTTGAAAGACAGACTTTCAGACTTATATGCATCGCTCTGCAGGTATTTCTGTAAGTGTTAATCTGATTAAGATCCCCGCTGTGCACTTAATCACGTAAAGAGATAGTATAATGAAGTAGCTGGACGCAGCCTCTCAATGCATTTCGACCACATTTTAAGCTTAATTGACTGAATATGGTGTGTTATTGACTATCTACATCATTGTTTTTCTTTGTAAATTTATTATTTTGATATTTTTTTCAATTAGAAACATTCAATTGTACCGATTTCTCGTTATTTTTGCGAAAATCAAGAAATTTTACCATATATGGTCTTCTTGCTCCTAGAATCAGTCTATATATTTGCCTTTGGGGATTTTTCTTCACGTATACTGATAGTAGACTTGCATTCTCGAAGAAAATTACCAAATCAAAGTTTTGATATGATAAATAGGGCCTGAATTCAATAAAATCGTATGGTACACCATGTGATGAATGTTCGAGAAAATGGAACTTTTGTTGAAATATAGCTTTCAAAAAAGAGTCAATAACTCCTCGAAAAAAGGATAAATAATCGTAAAACCTGCTGGTGCCGATGTGAAATAGTTTATTTAACAGCTTCAAGGCTTAAAATCATGATGTTTGATAAATTTGACAAATCTATAGGGGAAAATGGACAAAAACTAGTAAATGGGGTTTCATTGTTGATTATTTCAAGAGTTGGAACAAAAAGTGGATACATGCTTTTGATATCGATAATGTATTGCCTTAGTGACATTTTCAAAACGTTATCGATGAACGATCGAAATAAACGGTCATACTAATTAAAGAGCATCAATGTCCATGTATGAACAGTAATGACAGAACAAATATTTAACTTTAAATGCGAGAACTTCTTGAAAGACAGACTTTCAGACTTATATGCATCGCTCTGCAGGTAT
Source organism: Pinctada fucata (assembly GCA_028142955.1). Taxonomy (NCBI): domain Eukaryota; kingdom Metazoa; phylum Mollusca; class Bivalvia; order Pterioida; family Pteriidae; genus Pinctada; species Pinctada fucata. The sequence continues at coordinate 19,280,876 of AP027103.1, read as the reverse complement.
TTCTGTAAGTGTTAATCTGATTAAGATCCCCGCTGTGCACTTAATCACGTAAAGAGATAGTATAATGAAGTAGCTGGACGCAGCCTCTCAATGCATTTCGACCACATTTTAAGCTTAATTGACTGAATATGGTGTGTTATTGACTATCTACATCATTGTTTTTCTTTGTAAATTTATTATTTTGATATTTTTTTCAATTAGAAACATTCAATTGTACCGATTTCTCGTTATTTTTGCGAAAATCAAGAAATTTTACCATATATGGTCTTCTTGCTCCTAGAATCAGTCTATATATTTGCCTTTGGGGATTTTTCTTCACGTATACTGATAGTAGACTTGCATTCTCGAAGAAAATTACCAAATCAAAGTTTTGATATGATAAATAGGGCCTGAATTCAATAAAATCGTATGGTACACCATGTGATGAATGTTCGAGAAAATGGAACTTTTGTTGAAATATAGCTTTCAAAAAAGAGTCAATAACTCCTCGAAAAAAGGATAAATAATCGTAAAACCTGCTGATGCCGATGTGAAATAGTTTATTTAACAGCTTCAAGGCTTAAAATCATGATGTTTGATAAATTTGACAAATCTATAGGTGTAATCCAAGGAAATCGTTTTAGCGGGGAATCCCCTCAGTTTTGACTGGTGAACAGGGCAGAATAAAAGGTGTCACACTATTAGTCAAAACTATTGAAAATTTAAAAATAGCACATGAAATCAATGTACCATTCCTTGAAGTCGGGATAAATTGAGTTTTGAACCTGTTTTTGTCTTTTATGCAATCTATAGATCGATTTAAAAATAGATGAAATTTGTAAAATTTTCGAAACGGATAGAGGGGTGATGTAAAAAAGTGGAATTTGTGAGAAAACGGTATGCATGACCCTCCTTTTTTCTGTTATTTTCATGTGTGTCAAATGTGTCCAAATCCAACGAGACCAAATTCATAATTATTGAAGGATTGGAAGTCACTCAAATTGAGCTAAGTGATTAATCATACAAAGAAGGTTTTTATTTCCTTGGATGACACCTATAGGGGAAAATGGACAAAAACTAGTAAATGGGGTTTCATTGTTGATTATTTCAAGAGTTGGAACAAAAAGTGGATACATGCTTTTGATATCGATAATGTATTGCCTTAGTGACATTTTCAAAACGTTATCGATGAACGATCGAAATAAATGGTCATACTAATTAAAGAGCATCAATGTCCATGTATGAACAGTAATGACAGAACAAATATTTAACTTTAAATGCGAGAACTTCTTGAAAGACAGACTTTCAGACTTATATGCATCGCTCTGCAGGTATTTCTGTAAGTGTTAATCTGATTAAGATCCCCGCTGTGCACTTAATCACGTAAAGAGATAGTATAATGAAGTAGCTGGACGCAGCCTCTCAATGCATTTCGACCACATTTTAAGCTTAATTGACTGAATATGGTGTGTTATTGACTATCTACATCATTGTTTTTCTTTGTAAATTTATTATTTTGATATTTTTTTCAATTAGAAACATTCAATTGTACCGATTTCTCGTTATTTTTGCGAAAATCAAGAAATTTTACCATATATGGTCTTCTTGCTCCTAGAATCAGTCTATATATTTGCCTTTGGGGATTTTTCTTCACGTATACTGATAGTAGACTTGCATTCTCGAAGAAAATTACCAAATCAAAGTTTTGATATGATAAATAGGGCCTGAATTCAATAAAATCGTATGGTACACCATGTGATGAATGTTCGAGAAAATGGAACTTTTGTTGAAATATAGCTTTCAAAAAAGAGTCAATAACTCCTCGAAAAAAGGATAAATAATCGTAAAACCTGCTGATGCCGATGTGAAATAGTTTATTTAACAGCTTCAAGGCTTAAAATCATGATGTTTGATAAATTTGACAAATCTATAGGTGTAATCCAAGGAAATCGTTTTAGCGGGGAATCCCCTCAGTTTTGACTGGTGAACAGGGCAGAATAAAAGGTGTCACACTATTAGTCAAAACTATTGAAAATTTAAAAATAGCACATGAAATCAATGTACCATTCCTTGAAGTCGGGATAAATTGAGTTTTGAACCTGTTTTTGTCTTTTATGCAATCTATAGATCGATTTAAAAATAGATGAAATTTGTAAAATTTTCGAAACGGATAGAGGGGTGATGTAAAATAGTGGAATTTGTGAGAAAACGGTATGCATGACCCTCCTTTTTTCTGTTATTTTCATGTGTGTCAAAGGTGTCCAAATCCAACGAGACCAAATTCATAATTATTGAAGGATTGGAAGTCACTCAAATTGAGCTAAGTGATTAATCATACAAAGAAGGTTTTTATTTCCTTGGATGACACCTATAGGGGAAAATGGACAAAAACTAGTAAATGGGGTTTCATTGTTGATTATTTCAAGAGTTGGAACAAAAAGTGGATACATGCTTTTGATATCGATAATGTATTGCCTTAGTGACATTTTCAAAACGTTATCGATGAACGATCGAAATAAATGGTCATACTAATTAAAGAGCATCAATGTCCATGTATGAACAGTAATGACAGAACAAATATTTAACTTTAAATGCGAGAACTTCTTGAAAGACAGACTTTCAGACTTATATGCATCGCTCTGCAGGTATTTCTGTAAGTGTTAATCTGATTAAGATCCCCGCTGTGCACTTAATCACGTAAAGAGATAGTATAATGAAGTAGCTGGACGCAGCCTCTCAATGCATTTCGACCACATTTTAAGCTTAATTGACTGAATATGGTGTGTTATTGACTATCTACATCATTGTTTTTCTTTGTAAATTTATTATTTTGATATTTTTTTCAATTAGAAACATTCAATTGTACCGATTTCTCGTTATTTTTGCGAAAATCAAGAAATTTTACCATATATGGTCTTCTTGCTCCTAGAATCAGTCTATATATTTGCCTTTGGGGATTTTTCTTCACGTATACTGATAGTAGACTTGCATTCTCGAAGAAAATTACCAAATCAAAGTTTTGATATGATAAATAGGGCCTGAATTCAATAAAATCGTATGGTACACCATGTGATGAATGTTCGAGAAAATGGAACTTTTGTTGAAATATAGCTTTCAAAAAAGAGTCAATAACTCCTCGAAAAAAGGATAAATAATCGTAAAACCTGCTGATGCCGATGTGAAATAGTTTATTTAACAGCTTCAAGGCTTAAAATCATGATGTTTGATAAATTTGACAAATCTATAGGGGAAAATGGACAAAAACTAGTAAATGGGGTTTCATTGTTGATTATTTCAAGAGTTGGAACAAAAAGTGGATACATGCTTTTGATATCGATAATGTATTGCCTTAGTGACATTTTCAAAACGTTATCGATGAACGATCGAAATAAATGGTCATACTAATTAAAGAGCATCAATGTCCATGTATGAACAGTAATGACAGAACAAATATTTAACTTTAAATGCGAGAACTTCTTGAAAGACAGACTTTCAGACTTATATGCATCGCTCTGCAGGTATTTCTGTAAGTGTTAATCTGATTAAGATCCCCGCTGTGCACTTAATCACGTAAAGAGATAGTATAATGAAGTAGCTGGACGCAGCCTCTCAATGCATTTCGACCACATTTTAAGCTTAATTGACTGAATATGGTGTGTTATTGACTATCTACATCATTGTTTTTCTTTGTAAATTTATTATTTTGATATTTTTTTCAATTAGAAACATTCAATTGTACCGATTTCTCGTTATTTTTGCGAAAATCAAGAAATTTTACCATATATGGTCTTCTTGCTCCTAGAATCAGTCTATATATTTGCCTTTGGGGATTTTTCTTCACGTATACTGATAGTAGACTTGCATTCTCGAAGAAAATTACCAAATCAAAGTTTTGATATGATAAATAGGGCCTGAATTCAATAAAATCGTATGGTACACCATGTGATGAATGTTCGAGAAAATGGAACTTTTGTTGAAATATAGCTTTCAAAAAAGAGTCAATAACTCCTCGAAAAAAGGATAAATAATCGTAAAACCTGCTGATGCCGATGTGAAATAGTTTATTTAACAGCTTCAAGGCTTAAAATCATGATGTTTGATAAATTTGACAAATCTATAGGTGTAATCCAAGGAAATCGTTTTAGCGGGGAATCCCCTCAGTTTTGACTGGTGAACAGGGCAGAATAAAAGGTGTCACACTATTAGTCAAAACTATTGAAAATTTAAAAATAGCACATGAAATCAATGTACCATTCCTTGAAGTCGGGATAAATTGAGTTTTGAACCTGTTTTTGTCTTTTATGCAATCTATAGATCGATTTAAAAATAGATGAAATTTGTAAAATTTTCGAAACGGATAGAGGGGTGATGTAAAATAGTGGAATTTGTGAGAAAACGGTATGCATGACCCTCCTTTTTTCTGTTATTTTCATGTGTGTCAAAGGTGTCCAAATCCAACGAGACCAAATTCATAATTATTGAAGGATTGGAAGTCACTCAAATTGAGCTAAGTGATTAATCATACAAAGAAGGTTTTTATTTCCTTGGATGACACCTATAGGGGAAAATGGACAAAAACTAGTAAATGGGGTTTCATTGTTGATTATTTCAAGAGTTGGAACAAAAAGTGGATACATGCTTTTGATATCGATAATGTATTGCCTTAGTGACATTTTCAAAACGTTATCGATGAACGATCGAAATAAATGGTCATACTAATTAAAGAGCATCAATGTCCATGTATGAACAGTAATGACAGAACAAATATTTAACTTTAAATGCGAGAACTTCTTGAAAGACAGACTTTCAGACTTATATGCATCGCTCTGCAGGTATTTCTGTAAGTGTTAATCTGATTAAGATCCCCGCTGTGCACTTAATCACGTAAAGAGATAGTATAATGAAGTAGCTGGACGCAGCCTCTCAATGCATTTCGACCACATTTTAAGCTTAATTGACTGAATATGGTGTGTTATTGACTATCTACATCATTGTTTTTCTTTGTAAATTTATTATTTTGATATTTTTTTCAATTAGAAACATTCAATTGTACCGATTTCTCGTTATTTTTGCGAAAATCAAGAAATTTTACCATATATGGTCTTCTTGCTCCTAGAATCAGTCTATATATTTGCCTTTGGGGATTTTTCTTCACGTATACTGATAGTAGACTTGCATTCTCGAAGAAAATTACCAAATCAAAGTTTTGATATGATAAATAGGGCCTGAATTCAATAAAATCGTATGGTACACCATGTGATGAATGTTCGAGAAAATGGAACTTTTGTTGAAATATAGCTTTCAAAAAAGAGTCAATAACTCCTCGAAAAAAGGATAAATAATCGTAAAACCTGCTGATGCCGATGTGAAATAGTTTATTTAACAGCTTCAAGGCTTAAAATCATGATGTTTGATAAATTTGACAAATCTATAGGGGAAAATGGACAAAAACTAGTAAATGGGGTTTCATTGTTGATTATTTCAAGAGTTGGAACAAAAAGTGGATACATGCTTTTGATATCGATAATGTATTGCCTTAGTGACATTTTCAAAACGTTATCGATGAACGATCGAAATAAACGGTCATACTAATTAAAGAGCATCAATGTCCATGTATGAACAGTAATGACAGAACAAATATTTAACTTTAAATGCGAGAACTTCTTGAAAGACAGACTTTCAGACTTATATGCATCGCTCTGCAGGTATTTCTGTAAGTGTTAATCTGATTAAGATCCCCGCTGTGCACTTAATCACGTAAAGAGATAGTATAATGAAGTAGCTGGACGCAGCCTCTCAATGCATTTCGACCACATTTTAAGCTTAATTGACTGAATATGGTGTGTTATTGACTATCTACATCATTGTTTTTCTTTGTAAATTTATTATTTTGATATTTTTTTCAATTAGAAACATTCAATTGTACCGATTTCTCGTTATTTTTGCGAAAATCAAGAAATTTTACCATATATGGTCTTCTTGCTCCTAGAATCAGTCTATATATTTGCCTTTGGGGATTTTTCTTCACGTATACTGATAGTAGACTTGCATTCTCGAAGAAAATTACCAAATCAAAGTTTTGATATGATAAATAGGGCCTGAATTCAATAAAATCGTATGGTACACCATGTGATGAATGTTCGAGAAAATGGAACTTTTGTTGAAATATAGCTTTCAAAAAAGAGTCAATAACTCCTCGAAAAAAGGATAAATAATCGTAAAACCTGCTGGTGCCGATGTGAAATAGTTTATTTAACAGCTTCAAGGCTTAAAATCATGATGTTTGATAAATTTGACAAATCTATAGGGGAAAATGGACAAAAACTAGTAAATGGGGTTTCATTGTTGATTATTTCAAGAGTTGGAACAAAAAGTGGATACATGCTTTTGATATCGATAATGTATTGCCTTAGTGACATTTTCAAAACGTTATCGATGAACGATCGAAATAAACGGTCATACTAATTAAAGAGCATCAATGTCCATGTATGAACAGTAATGACAGAACAAATATTTAACTTTAAATGCGAGAACTTCTTGAAAGACAGACTTTCAGACTTATATGCATCGCTCTGCAGGTATTTCTGTAAGTGTTAATCTGATTAAGATCCCCGCTGTGCACTTAATCACGTAAAGAGATAGTATAATGAAGTAGCTGGACGCAGCCTCTCAATGCATTTCGACCACATTTTAAGCTTAATTGACTGAATATGGTGTGTTATTGACTATCTACATCATTGTTTTTCTTTGTAAATTTATTATTTTGATATTTTTTTCAATTAGAAACATTCAATTGTACCGATTTCTCGTTATTTTTGCGAAAATCAAGAAATTTTACCATATATGGTCTTCTTGCTCCTAGAATCAGTCTATATATTTGCCTTTGGGGATTTTTCTTCACGTATACTGATAGTAGACTTGCATTCTCGAAGAAAATTACCAAATCAAAGTTTTGATATGATAAATAGGGCCTGAATTCAATAAAATCGTATGGTACACCATGTGATGAATGTTCGAGAAAATGGAACTTTTGTTGAAATATAGCTTTCAAAAAAGAGTCAATAACTCCTCGAAAAAAGGATAAATAATCGTAAAACCTGCTGATGCCGATGTGAAATAGTTTATTTAACAGCTTCAAGGCTTAAAATCATGATGTTTGATAAATTTGACAAATCTATAGGTGTAATCCAAGGAAATCGTTTTAGCGGGGAATCCCCTCAGTTTTGACTGGTGAACAGGGCAGAATAAAAGGTGTCACACTATTAGTCAAAACTAATGAAAATTTAAAAATAGCACATGAAATCAATGTACCATTCCTTGAAGTCGGGATAAATTGAGTTTTGAACCTGTTTTTGTCTTTTATGCAATCTATAGATCGATTTAAAAATAGATGAAATTTGTAAAATTTTCGAAACGGATAGAGGGGTGATGTAAAAAAGTGGAATTTGTGAGAAAACGGTATGCATGACCCTCCTTTTTTCTGTTATTTTCATGTGTGTCAAAGGTGTCCAAATCCAACGAGACCAAATTCATAATTATTGAAGGATTGGAAGTCACTCAAATTGAGCTAAGTGATTAATCATACAAAGAAGGTTTTTATTTCCTTGGATGACACCTATAGGGGAAAATGGACAAAAACTAGTAAATGGGGTTTCATTGTTGATTATTTCAAGAGTTGGAACAAAAAGTGGATACATGCTTTTGATATCGATAATGTATTGCCTTAGTGACATTTTCAAAACGTTATCGATGAACGATCGAAATAAATGGTCATACTAATTAAAGAGCATCAATGTCCATGTATGAACAGTAATGACAGAACAAATATTTAACTTTAAATGCGAGAACTTCTTGAAAGACAGACTTTCAGACTTATATGCATCGCTCTGCAGGTATTTCTGTAAGTGTTAATCTGATTAAGATCCCCGCTGTGCACTTAATCACGTAAAGAGATAGTATAATGAAGTAGCTGGACGCAGCCTCTCAATGCATTTCGACCACATTTTAAGCTTAATTGACTGAATATGGTGTGTTATTGACTATCTACATCATTGTTTTTCTTTGTAAATTTATTATTTTGATATTTTTTTCAATTAGAAACATTCAATTGTACCGATTTCTCGTTATTTTTGCGAAAATCAAGAAATTTTACCATATATGGTCTTCTTGCTCCTAGAATCAGTCTATATATTTGCCTTTGGGGATTTTTCTTCACGTATACTGATAGTAGACTTGCATTCTCGAAGAAAATTACCAAATCAAAGTTTTGATATGATAAATAGGGCCTGAATTCAATAAAATCGTATGGTACACCATGTGATGAATGTTCGAGAAAATGGAACTTTTGTTGAAATATAGCTTTCAAAAAAGAGTCAATAACTCCTCGAAAAAAGGATAAATAATCGTAAAACCTGCTGGTGCCGATGTGAAATAGTTTATTTAACAGCTTCAAGGCTTAAAATCATGATGTTTGATAAATTTGACAAATCTATAGGGGAAAATGGACAAAAACTAGTAAATGGGGTTTCATTGTTGATTATTTCAAGAGTTGGAACAAAAAGTGGATACATGCTTTTGATATCGATAATGTATTGCCTTAGTGACATTTTCAAAACGTTATCGATGAACGATCGAAATAAACGGTCATACTAATTAAAGAGCATCAATGTCCATGTATGAACAGTAATGACAGAACAAATATTTAACTTTAAATGCGAGAACTTCTTGAAAGACAGACTTTCAGACTTATATGCATCGCTCTGCAGGTATTTCTGTAAGTGTTAATCTGATTAAGATCCCCGCTGTGCACTTAATCACGTAAAGAGATAGTATAATGAAGTAGCTGGACGCAGCCTCTCAATGCATTTCGACCACATTTTAAGCTTAATTGACTGAATATGGTGTGTTATTGACTATCTACATCATTGTTTTTCTTTGTAAATTTATTATTTTGATATTTTTTTCAATTAGAAACATTCAATTGTACCGATTTCTCGTTATTTTTGCGAAAATCAAGAAATTTTACCATATATGGTCTTCTTGCTCCTAGAATCAGTCTATATATTTGCCTTTGGGGATTTTTCTTCACGTATACTGATAGTAGACTTGCATTCTCGAAGAAAATTACCAAATCAAAGTTTTGATATGATAAATAGGGCCTGAATTCAATAAAATCGTATGGTACACCATGTGATGAATGTTCGAGAAAATGGAACTTTTGTTGAAATATAGCTTTCAAAAAAGAGTCAATAACTCCTCGAAAAAAGGATAAATAATCGTAAAACCTGCTGATGCCGATGTGAAATAGTTTATTTAACAGCTTCAAGGCTTAAAATCATGATGTTTGATAAATTTGACAAATCTATAGGTGTAATCCAAGGAAATCGTTTTAGCGGGGAATCCCCTCAGTTTTGACTGGTGAACAGGGCAGAATAAAAGGTGTCACACTATTAGTCAAAACTATTGAAAATTTAAAAATAGCACATGAAATCAATGTACCATTCCTTGAAGTCGGGATAAATTGAGTTTTGAACCTGTTTTTGTCTTTTATGCAATCTATAGATCGATTTAAAAATAGATGAAATTTGTAAAATTTTCGAAACGGATAGAGGGGTGATGTAAAAAAGTGGAATTTGTGAGAAAACGGTATGCATGACCCTCCTTTTTTCTGTTATTTTCATGTGTGTCAAAGGTGTCCAAATCCAACGAGACCAAATTCATAATTATTGAAGGATTGGAAGTCACTCAAATTGAGCTAAGTGATTAATCATACAAAGAAGGTTTTTATTTCCTTGGATGACACCTATAGGGGAAAATGGACAAAAACTAGTAAATGGGGTTTCATTGTTGATTATTTCAAGAGTTGGAACAAAAAGTGGATACATGCTTTTGATATCGATAATGTATTGCCTTAGTGACATTTTCAAAACGTTATCGATGAACGATCGAAATAAATGGTCATACTAATTAAAGAGCATCAATGTCCATGTATGAACAGTAATGACAGAACAAATATTTAACTTTAAATGCGAGAACTTCTTGAAAGACAGACTTTCAGACTTATATGCATCGCTCTGCAGGTATTTCTGTAAGTGTTAATCTGATTAAGATCCCCGCTGTGCACTTAATCACGTAAAGAGATAGTATAATGAAGTAGCTGGACGCAGCCTCTCAATGCATTTCGACCACATTTTAAGCTTAATTGACTAAATATGGTGTGTTATTGACTATCTACATCATTGTTTTTCTTTGTAAATTTATTATTTTGATATTTTTTTCAATTAGAAACATTCAATTGTACCGATTTCTCGTTATTTTTGCGAAAATCAAGAAATTTTACCATATATGGTCTTCTTGCTCCTAGAATCAGTCTATATATTTGCCTTTGGGGATTTTTCTTCACGTATACTGATAGTAGACTTGCATTCTCGAAGAAAATTACCAAATCAAAGTTTTGATATGATAAATAGGGCCTGAATTCAATAAAATCGTATGGTACACCATGTGATGAATGTTCGAGAAAATGGAACTTTTGTTGAAATATAGCTTTCAAAAAAGAGTCAATAACTCCTCGAAAAAAGGATAAATAATCGTAAAACCTGCTGATGCCGATGTGAAATAGTTTATTTAACAGCTTCAAGGCTTAAAATCATGATGTTTGATAAATTTGACAAATCTATAGGTGTAATCCAAGGAAATCGTTTTAGCGGGGAATCCCCTAAGTTTTGACTGGTGAACAGGGCAGAATAAAAGGTGTCACACTATTAGTCAAAACTATTGAAAATTTAAAAATAGCACATGAAATCAATGTACCATTCCTTGAAGTCGGGATAAATTGAGTTTTGAACCTGTTTTTGTCTTTTATGCAATCTATAGATCGATTTAAAAATAGATGAAATTTGTAAAATTTTCGAAACGGATAGAGGGGTGATGTAAAAAAGTGGAATTTGTGAGAAAACGGTATGCATGACCCTCCTTTTTTCTGTTATTTTCATGTGTGTCAAAGGTGTCCAAATCCAACGAGACCAAATTCATAATTATTGAAGGATTGGAAGTCACTCAAATTGAGCTAAGTGATTAATCATACAAAGAAGGTTTTTATTTCCTTGGATGACACCTATAGGGGAAAATTGACAAAAACTAGTAAATGGGGTTTCATTGTTGATTATTTCAAGAGTTGGAACAAAAAGTGGATACATGCTTTTGATATCGATAATGTATTGCCTTAGTGACATTTTCAAAACGTTATCGATGAACGATCGAAATAAACGGTCATACTAATTAAAGAGCATCAATGTCCATGTATGAACAGTAATGACAGAACAAATATTTAACTTTAAATGCGAGAACTTCTTGAAAGACAGACTTTCAGACTTATATGCATCGCTCTGCAGGTATTTCTGTAAGTGTTAATCTGATTAAGATCCCCGCTGTGCACTTAATCACGTAAAGAGATAGTATAATGAAGTAGCTGGACGCAGCCTCTCAATGCATTTCGACCACATTTTAAGCTTAATTGACTGAATATGGTGTGTTATTGACTATCTACATCATTGTTTTTCTTTGTAAATTTATTATTTTGATATTTTTTTCAATTAGAAACATTCAATTGTACCGATTTCTCGTTATTTTTGCGAAAATCAAGAAATTTTACCATATATGGTCTTCTTGCTCCTAGAATCAGTCTATATATTTGCCTTTGGGGATTTTTCTTCACGTATACTGATAGTAGACTTGCATTCTCGAAGAAAATTACCAAATCAAAGTTTTGATATGATAAATAGGGCCTGAATTCAATAAAATCGTATGGTACACCATGTGATGAATGTTCGAGAAAATGGAACTTTTGTTGAAATATAGCTTTCAAAAAAGAGTCAATAACTCCTCGAAAAAAGGATAAATAATCGTAAAACCTGCTGGTGCCGATGTGAAATAGTTTATTTAACAGCTTCAAGGCTTAAAATCATGATGTTTGATAAATTTGACAAATCTATAGGGGAAAATGGACAAAAACTAGTAAATGGGGTTTCATTGTTGATTATTTCAAGAGTTGGAACAAAAAGTGGATACATGCTTTTGATATCGATAATGTATTGCCTTAGTGACATTTTCAAAACGTTATCGATGAACGATCGAAATAAACGGTCATACTAATTAAAGAGCATCAATGTCCATGTATGAACAGTAATGACAGAACAAATATTTAACTTTAAATGCGAGAACTTCTTGAAAGACAGACTTTCAGACTTATATGCATCGCTCTGCAGGTATTTCTGTAAGTGTTAATCTGATTAAGATCCCCGCTGTGCACTTAATCACGTAAAGAGATAGTATAATGAAGTAGCTGGACGCAGCCTCTCAATGCATTTCGACCACATTTTAAGCTTAATTGACTGAATATGGTGTGTTATTGACTATCTACATCATTGTTTTTCTTTGTAAATTTATTATTTTGATATTTTTTTCAATTAGAAACATTCAATTGTACCGATTTCTCGTTATTTTTGCGAAAATCAAGAAATTTTACCATATATGGTCTTCTTGCTCCTAGAATCAGTCTATATATTTGCCTTTGGGGATTTTTCTTCACGTATACTGATAGTAGACTTGCATTCTCGAAGAAAATTACCAAATCAAAGTTTTGATATGATAAATAGGGCCTGAATTCAATAAAATCGTATGGTACACCATGTGATGAATGTTCGAGAAAATGGAACTTTTGTTGAAATATAGCTTTCAAAAAAGAGTCAATAACTCCTCGAAAAAAGGATAAATAATCGTAAAACCTGCTGGTGCCGATGTGAAATAGTTTATTTAACAGCTTCAAGGCTTAAAATCATGATGTTTGATAAATTTGACAAATCTATAGGGGAAAATGGACAAAAACTAGTAAATGGGGTTTCATTGTTGATTATTTCAAGAGTTGGAACAAAAAGTGGATACATGCTTTTGATATCGATAATGTATTGCCTTAGTGACATTTTCAAAACGTTATCGATGAACGATCGAAATAAACGGTCATACTAATTAAAGAGCATCAATGTCCATGTATGAACAGTAATGACAGAACAAATATTTAACTTTAAATGCGAGAACTTCTTGAAAGACAGACTTTCAGACTTATATGCATCGCTCTGCAGGTATTTCTGTAAGTGTTAATCTGATTAAGATCCCCGCTGTGCACTTAATCACGTAAAGAGATAGTATAATGAAGTAGCTGGACGCAGCCTCTCAATGCATTTCGACCACATTTTAAGCTTAATTGACTGAATATGGTGTGTTATTGACTATCTACATCATTGTTTTTCTTTGTAAATTTATTATTTTGATATTTTTTTCAATTAGAAACATTCAATTGTACCGATTTCTCGTTATTTTTGCGAAAATCAAGAAATTTTACCATATATGGTCTTCTTGCTCCTAGAATCAGTCTATATATTTGCCTTTGGGGATTTTTCTTCACGTATACTGATAGTAGACTTGCATTCTCGAAGAAAATTACCAAATCAAAGTTTTGATATGATAAATAGGGCCTGAATTCAATAAAATCGTATGGTACACCATGTGATGAATGTTCGAGAAAATGGAACTTTTGTTGAAATATAGCTTTCAAAAAAGAGTCAATAACTCCTCGAAAAAAGGATAAATAATCGTAAAACCTGCTGATGCCGATGTGAAATAGTTTATTTAACAGCTTCAAGGCTTAAAATCATGATGTTTGATAAATTTGACAAATCTATAGGTGTAATCCAAGGAAATCGTTTTAGCGGGGAATCCCCTCAGTTTTGACTGGTGAACAGGGCAGAATAAAAGGTGTCACACTATTAGTCAAAACTATTGAAAATTTAAAAATAGCACATGAAATCAATGTACCATTCCTTGAAGTCGGGATAAATTGAGTTTTGAACCTGTTTTTGTCTTTTATGCAATCTATAGATCGATTTAAAAATAGATGAAATTTGTAAAATTTTCGAAACGGATAGAGGGGTGATGTAAAAAAGTGGAATTTGTGAGAAAACGGTATGCATGACCCTCCTTTTTTCTGTTATTTTCATGTGTGTCAAAGGTGTCCAAATCCAACGAGACCAAATTCATAATTATTGAAGGATTGGAAGTCACTCAAATTGAGCTAAGTGATTAATCATACAAAGAAGGTTTTTATTTCCTTGGATGACACCTATAGGGGAAAATGGACAAAAACTAGTAAATGGGGTTTCATTGTTGATTATTTCAAGAGTTGGAACAAAAAGTGGATACATGCTTTTGATATCGATAATGTATTGCCTTAGTGACATTTTCAAAACGTTATCGATGAACGATCGAAATAAACGGTCATACTAATTAAAGAGCATCAATGTCCATGTATGAACAGTAATGACAGAACAAATATTTAACTTTAAATGCGAGAACTTCTTGAAAGACAGACTTTCAGACTTATATGCATCGCTCTGCAGGTATTTCTGTAAGTGTTAATCTGATTAAGATCCCCGCTGTGCACTTAATCACGTAAAGAGATAGTATAATGAAGTAGCTGGACGCAGCCTCTCAATGCATTTCGACCACATTTTAAGCTTAATTGACTGAATATGGTGTGTTATTGACTATCTACATCATTGTTTTTCTTTGTAAATTTATTATTTTGATATTTTTTTCAATTAGAAACATTCAATTGTACCGATTTCTCGTTATTTTTGCGAAAATCAAGAAATTTTACCATATATGGTCTTCTTGCTCCTAGAATCAGTCTATATATTTGCCTTTGGGGATTTTTCTTCACGTATACTGATAGTAGACTTGCATTCTCGAAGAAAATTACCAAATCAAAGTTTTGATATGATAAATAGGGCCTGAATTCAATAAAATCGTATGGTACACCATGTGATGAATGTTCGAGAAAATGGAACTTTTGTTGAAATATAGCTTTCAAAAAAGAGTCAATAACTCCTCGAAAAAAGGATAAATAATCGTAAAACCTGCTGGTGCCGATGTGAAATAGTTTATTTAACAGCTTCAAGGCTTAAAATCATGATGTTTGATAAATTTGACAAATCTATAGGGGAAAATGGACAAAAACTAGTAAATGGGGTTTCATTGTTGATTATTTCAAGAGTTGGAACAAAAAGTGGATACATGCTTTTGATATCGATAATGTATTGCCTTAGTGACATTTTCAAAACGTTATCGATGAACGATCGAAATAAACGGTCATACTAATTAAAGAGCATCAATGTCCATGTATGAACAGTAATGACAGAACAAATATTTAACTTTAAATGCGAGAACTTCTTGAAAGACAGACTTTCAGACTTATATGCATCGCTCTGCAGGTATTTCTGTAAGTGTTAATCTGATTAAGATCCCCGCTGTGCACTTAATCACGTAAAGAGATAGTATAATGAAGTAGCTGGACGCAGCCTCTCAATGCATTTCGACCACATTTTAAGCTTAATTGACTGAATATGGTGTGTTATTGACTATCTACATCATTGTTTTTCTTTGTAAATTTATTATTTTGATATTTTTTTCAATTAGAAACATTCAATTGTACCGATTTCTCGTTATTTTTGCGAAAATCAAGAAATTTTACCATATATGGTCTTCTTGCTCCTAGAATCAGTCTATATATTTGCCTTTGGGGATTTTTCTTCACGTATACTGATAGTAGACTTGCATTCTCGAAGAAAATTACCAAATCAAAGTTTTGATATGATAAATAGGGCCTGAATTCAATAAAATCGTATGGTACACCATGTGATGAATGTTCGAGAAAATGGAACTTTTGTTGAAATATAGCTTTCAAAAAAGAGTCAATAACTCCTCGAAAAAAGGATAAATAATCGTAAAACCTGCTGGTGCCGATGTGAAATAGTTTATTTAACAGCTTCAAGGCTTAAAATCATGATGTTTGATAAATTTGACAAATCTATAGGGGAAAATGGACAAAAACTAGTAAATGGGGTTTCATTGTTGATTATTTCAAGAGTTGGAACAAAAAGTGGATACATGCTTTTGATATCGATAATGTATTGCCTTAGTGACATTTTCAAAACGTTATCGATGAACGATCGAAATAAACGGTCATACTAATTAAAGAGCATCAATGTCCATGTATGAACAGTAATGACAGAACAAATATTTAACTTTAAATGCGAGAACTTCTTGAAAGACAGACTTTCAGACTTATATGCATCGCTCTGCAGGTATTTCTGTAAGTGTTAATCTGATTAAGATCCCCGCTGTGCACTTAATCACGTAAAGAGATAGTATAATGAAGTAGCTGGACGCAGCCTCTCAATGCATTTCGACCACATTTTAAGCTTAATTGACTGAATATGGTGTGTTATTGACTATCTACATCATTGTTTTTCTTTGTAAATTTATTATTTTGATATTTTTTTCAATTAGAAACATTCAATTGTACCGATTTCTCGTTATTTTTGCGAAAATCAAGAAATTTTACCATATATGGTCTTCTTGCTCCTAGAATCAGTCTATATATTTGCCTTTGGGGATTTTTCTTCACGTATACTGATAGTAGACTTGCATTCTCGAAGAAAATTACCAAATCAAAGTTTTGATATGATAAATAGGGCCTGAATTCAATAAAATCGTATGGTACACCATGTGATGAATGTTCGAGAAAATGGAACTTTTGTTGAAATATAGCTTTCAAAAAAGAGTCAATAACTCCTCGAAAAAAGGATAAATAATCGTAAAACCTGCTGGTGCCGATGTGAAATAGTTTATTTAACAGCTTCAAGGCTTAAAATCATGATGTTTGATAAATTTGACAAATCTATAGGGGAAAATGGACAAAAACTAGTAAATGGGGTTTCATTGTTGATTATTTCAAGAGTTGGAACAAAAAGTGGATACATGCTTTTGATATCGATAATGTATTGCCTTAGTGACATTTTCAAAACGTTATCGATGAACGATCGAAATAAACGGTCATACTAATTAAAGAGCATCAATGTCCATGTATGAACAGTAATGACAGAACAAATATTTAACTTTAAATGCGAGAACTTCTTGAAAGACAGACTTTCAGACTTATATGCATCGCTCTGCAGGTATTTCTGTAAGTGTTAATCTGATTAAGATCCCCGCTGTGCACTTAATCACGTAAAGAGATAGTATAATGAAGTAGCTGGACGCAGCCTCTCAATGCATTTCGACCACATTTTAAGCTTAATTGACTGAATATGGTGTGTTATTGACTATCTACATCATTGTTTTTCTTTGTAAATTTATTATTTTGATATTTTTTTCAATTAGAAACATTCAATTGTACCGATTTCTCGTTATTTTTGCGAAAATCAAGAAATTTTACCATATATGGTCTTCTTGCTCCTAGAATCAGTCTATATATTTGCCTTTGGGGATTTTTCTTCACGTATACTGATAGTAGACTTGCATTCTCGAAGAAAATTACCAAATCAAAGTTTTGATATGATAAATAGGGCCTGAATTCAATAAAATCGTATGGTACACCATGTGATGAATGTTCGAGAAAATGGAACTTTTGTTGAAATATAGCTTTCAAAAAAGAGTCAATAACTCCTCGAAAAAAGGATAAATAATCGTAAAACCTGCTGGTGCCGATGTGAAATAGTTTATTTAACAGCTTCAAGGCTTAAAATCATGATGTTTGATAAATTTGACAAATCTATAGGGGAAAATGGACAAAAACTAGTAAATGGGGTTTCATTGTTGATTATTTCAAGAGTTGGAACAAAAAGTGGATACATGCTTTTGATATCGATAATGTATTGCCTTAGTGACATTTTCAAAACGTTATCGATGAACGATCGAAATAAACGGTCATACTAATTAAAGAGCATCAATGTCCATGTATGAACAGTAATGACAGAACAAATATTTAACTTTAAATGCGAGAACTTCTTGAAAGACAGACTTTCAGACTTATATGCATCGCTCTGCAGGTATTTCTGTAAGTGTTAATCTGATTAAGATCCCCGCTGTGCACTTAATCACGTAAAGAGATAGTATAATGAAGTAGCTGGACGCAGCCTCTCAATGCATTTCGACCACATTTTAAGCTTAATTGACTGAATATGGTGTGTTATTGACTATCTACATCATTGTTTTTCTTTGTAAATTTATTATTTTGATATTTTTTTCAATTAGAAACATTCAATTGTACCGATTTCTCGTTATTTTTGCGAAAATCAAGAAATTTTACCATATATGGTCTTCTTGCTCCTAGAATCAGTCTATATATTTGCCTTTGGGGATTTTTCTTCACGTATACTGATAGTAGACTTGCATTCTCGAAGAAAATTACCAAATCAAAGTTTTGATATGATAAATAGGGCCTGAATTCAATAAAATCGTATGGTACACCATGTGATGAATGTTCGAGAAAATGGAACTTTTGTTGAAATATAGCTTTCAAAAAAGAGTCAATAACTCCTCGAAAAAAGGATAAATAATCGTAAAACCTGCTGGTGCCGATGTGAAATAGTTTATTTAACAGCTTCAAGGCTTAAAATCATGATGTTTGATAAATTTGACAAATCTATAGGTGTAATCCAAGGAAATCGTTTTAGCGGGGAATCCCCTCAGTTTTGACTGGTGAACAGGGCAGAATAAAAGGTGTCACACTATTAGTCAAAACTATTGAAAATTTAAAAATAGCACATGAAATCAATGTACCATTCCTTGAAGTCGGGATAAATTGAGTTTTGAACCTGTTTTTGTCTTTTATGCAAT
The DNA here is from genome assembly GCA_028142955.1 of Pinctada fucata. Taxonomy (NCBI): domain Eukaryota; kingdom Metazoa; phylum Mollusca; class Bivalvia; order Pterioida; family Pteriidae; genus Pinctada; species Pinctada fucata. Next base: position 19,262,162 of record AP027103.1, on the reverse strand, counting down.
CTATAGATCGATTTAAAAATAGATGAAATTTGTAAAATTTTCGAAACGGATAGAGGGGTGATGTAAAAAAGTGGAATTTGTGAGAAAACGGTATGCATGACCCTCCTTTTTTCTGTTATTTTCATGTGTGTCAAAGGTGTCCAAATCCAACGAGACCAAATTCATAATTATTGAAGGATTGGAAGTCACTCAAATTGAGCTAAGTGATTAATCATACAAAGAAGGTTTTTATTTCCTTGGATGACACCTATAGGGGAAAATGGACAAAAACTAGTAAATGGGGTTTCATTGTTGATTATTTCAAGAGTTGGAACAAAAAGTGGATACATGCTTTTGATATCGATAATGTATTGCCTTAGTGACATTTTCAAAACGTTATCGATGAACGATCGAAATAAACGGTCATACTAATTAAAGAGCATCAATGTCCATGTATGAACAGTAATGACAGAACAAATATTTAACTTTAAATGCGAGAACTTCTTGAAAGACAGACTTTCAGACTTATATGCATCGCTCTGCAGGTATTTCTGTAAGTGTTAATCTGATTAAGATCCCCGCTGTGCACTTAATCACGTAAAGAGATAGTATAATGAAGTAGCTGGACGCAGCCTCTCAATGCATTTCGACCACATTTTAAGCTTAATTGACTGAATATGGTGTGTTATTGACTATCTACATCATTGTTTTTCTTTGTAAATTTATTATTTTGATATTTTTTTCAATTAGAAACATTCAATTGTACCGATTTCTCGTTATTTTTGCGAAAATCAAGAAATTTTACCATATATGGTCTTCTTGCTCCTAGAATCAGTCTATATATTTGCCTTTGGGGATTTTTCTTCACGTATACTGATAGTAGACTTGCATTCTCGAAGAAAATTACCAAATCAAAGTTTTGATATGATAAATAGGGCCTGAATTCAATAAAATCGTATGGTACACCATGTGATGAATGTTCGAGAAAATGGAACTTTTGTTGAAATATAGCTTTCAAAAAAGAGTCAATAACTCCTCGAAAAAAGGATAAATAATCGTAAAACCTGCTGGTGCCGATGTGAAATAGTTTATTTAACAGCTTCAAGGCTTAAAATCATGATGTTTGATAAATTTGACAAATCTATAGGGGAAAATGGACAAAAACTAGTAAATGGGGTTTCATTGTTGATTATTTCAAGAGTTGGAACAAAAAGTGGATACATGCTTTTGATATCGATAATGTATTGCCTTAGTGACATTTTCAAAACGTTATCGATGAACGATCGAAATAAACGGTCATACTAATTAAAGAGCATCAATGTCCATGTATGAACAGTAATGACAGAACAAATATTTAACTTTAAATGCGAGAACTTCTTGAAAGACAGACTTTCAGACTTATATGCATCGCTCTGCAGGTATTTCTGTAAGTGTTAATCTGATTAAGATCCCCGCTGTGCACTTAATCACGTAAAGAGATAGTATAATGAAGTAGCTGGACGCAGCCTCTCAATGCATTTCGACCACATTTTAAGCTTAATTGACTGAATATGGTGTGTTATTGACTATCTACATCATTGTTTTTCTTTGTAAATTTATTATTTTGATATTTTTTTCAATTAGAAACATTCAATTGTACCGATTTCTCGTTATTTTTGCGAAAATCAAGAAATTTTACCATATATGGTCTTCTTGCTCCTAGAATCAGTCTATATATTTGCCTTTGGGGATTTTTCTTCACGTATACTGATAGTAGACTTGCATTCTCGAAGAAAATTACCAAATCAAAGTTTTGATATGATAAATAGGGCCTGAATTCAATAAAATCGTATGGTACACCATGTGATGAATGTTCGAGAAAATGGAACTTTTGTTGAAATACAGCTTTCAAAAAAGAGTCAATAACTCCTCGAAAAAAGGATAAATAATCGTAAAACCTGCTGGTGCCGATGTGAAATAGTTTATTTAACAGCTTCAAGGCTTAAAATCATGATGTTTGATAAATTTGACAAATCTATAGGGGAAAATGGACAAAAACTAGTAAATGGGGTTTCATTGTTGATTATTTCAAGAGTTGGAACAAAAAGTGGATACATGCTTTTGATATCGATAATGTATTGCCTTAGTGACATTTTCAAAACGTTATCGATGAACGATCGAAATAAACGGTCATACTAATTAAAGAGCATCAATGTCCATGTATGAACAGTAATGACAGAACAAATATTTAACTTTAAATGCGAGAACTTCTTGAAAGACAGACTTTCAGACTTATATGCATCGCTCTGCAGGTATTTCTGTAAGTGTTAATCTGATTAAGATCCCCGCTGTGCACTTAATCACGTAAAGAGATAGTATAATGAAGTAGCTGGACGCAGCCTCTCAATGCATTTCGACCACATTTTAAGCTTAATTGACTGAATATGGTGTGTTATTGACTATCTACATCATTGTTTTTCTTTGTAAATTTATTATTTTGATATTTTTTTCAATTAGAAACATTCAATTGTACCGATTTCTCGTTATTTTTGCGAAAATCAAGAAATTTTACCATATATGGTCTTCTTGCTCCTAGAATCAGTCTATATATTTGCCTTTGGGGATTTTTCTTCACGTATACTGATAGTAGACTTGCATTCTCGAAGAAAATTACCAAATCAAAGTTTTGATATGATAAATAGGGCCTGAATTCAATAAAATCGTATGGTACACCATGTGATGAATGTTCGAGAAAATGGAACTTTTGTTGAAATATAGCTTTCAAAAAAGAGTCAATAACTCCTCGAAAAAAGGATAAATAATCGTAAAACCTGCTGGTGCCGATGTGAAATAGTTTATTTAACAGCTTCAAGGCTTAAAATCATGATGTTTGATAAATTTGACAAATCTATAGGTGTAATCCAAGGAAATCGTTTTAGCGGGGAATCCCCTCAGTTTTGACTGGTGAACAGGGCAGAATAAAAGGTGTCACACTATTAGTCAAAACTATTGAAAATTTAAAAATAGCACATGAAATCAATGTACCATTCCTTGAAGTCGGGATAAATTGAGTTTTGAACCTGTTTTTGTCTTTTATGCAATCTATAGATCGATTTAAAAATAGATGAAATTTGTAAAATTTTCGAAACGGATAGAGGGGTGATGTAAAAAAGTGGAATTTGTGAGAAAACGGTATGCATGACCCTCCTTTTTTCTGTTATTTTCATGTGTGTCAAAGGTGTCCAAATCCAACGAGACCAAATTCATAATTATTGAAGGATTGGAAGTCACTCAAATTGAGCTAAGTGATTAATCATACAAAGAAGGTTTTTATTTCCTTGGATGACACCTATAGGGGAAAATGGACAAAAACTAGTAAATGGGGTTTCATTGTTGATTATTTCAAGAGTTGGAACAAAAAGTGGATACATGCTTTTGATATCGATAATGTATTGCCTTAGTGACATTTTCAAAACGTTATCGATGAACGATCGAAATAAACGGTCATACTAATTAAAGAGCATCAATGTCCATGTATGAACAGTAATGACAGAACAAATATTTAACTTTAAATGCGAGAACTTCTTGAAAGACAGACTTTCAGACTTATATGCATCGCTCTGCAGGTATTTCTGTAAGTGTTAATCTGATTAAGATCCCCGCTGTGCACTTAATCACGTAAAGAGATAGTATAATGAAGTAGCTGGACGCAGCCTCTCAATGCATTTCGACCACATTTTAAGCTTAATTGACTAAATATGGTGTGTTATTGACTATCTACATCATTGTTTTTCTTTGTAAATTTATTATTTTGATATTTTTTTCAATTAGAAACATTCAATTGTACCGATTTCTCGTTATTTTTGCGAAAATCAAGAAATTTTACCATATATGGTCTTCTTGCTCCTAGAATCAGTCTATATATTTGCCTTTGGGGATTTTTCTTCACGTATACTGATAGTAGACTTGCATTCTCGAAGAAAATTACCAAATCAAAGTTTTGATATGATAAATAGGGCCTGAATTCAATAAAATCGTATGGTACACCATGTGATGAATGTTCGAGAAAATGGAACTTTTGTTGAAATATAGCTTTCAAAAAAGAGTCAATAACTCCTCGAAAAAAGGATAAATAATCGTAAAACCTGCTGGTGCCGATGTGAAATAGTTTATTTAACAGCTTCAAGGCTTAAAATCATGATGTTTGATAAATTTGACAAATCTATAGGGGAAAATGGACAAAAACTAGTAAATGGGGTTTCATTGTTGATTATTTCAAGAGTTGGAACAAAAAGTGGATACATGCTTTTGATATCGATAATGTATTGCCTTAGTGACATTTTCAAAACGTTATCGATGAACGATCGAAATAAACGGTCATACTAATTAAAGAGCATCAATGTCCATGTATGAACAGTAATGACAGAACAAATATTTAACTTTAAATGCGAGAACTTCTTGAAAGACAGACTTTCAGACTTATATGCATCGCTCTGCAGGTATTTCTGTAAGTGTTAATCTGATTAAGATCCCCGCTGTGCACTTAATCACGTAAAGAGATAGTATAATGAAGTAGCTGGACGCAGCCTCTCAATGCATTTCGACCACATTTTAAGCTTAATTGACTGAATATGGTGTGTTATTGACTATCTACATCATTGTTTTTCTTTGTAAATTTATTATTTTGATATTTTTTTCAATTAGAAACATTCAATTGTACCGATTTCTCGTTATTTTTGCGAAAATCAAGAAATTTTACCATATATGGTCTTCTTGCTCCTAGAATCAGTCTATATATTTGCCTTTGGGGATTTTTCTTCACGTATACTGATAGTAGACTTGCATTCTCGAAGAAAATTACCAAATCAAAGTTTTGATATGATAAATAGGGCCTGAATTCAATAAAATCGTATGGTACACCATGTGATGAATGTTCGAGAAAATGGAACTTTTGTTGAAATATAGCTTTCAAAAAAGAGTCAATAACTCCTCGAAAAAAGGATAAATAATCGTAAAACCTGCTGGTGCCGATGTGAAATAGTTTATTTAACAGCTTCAAGGCTTAAAATCATGATGTTTGATAAATTTGACAAATCTATAGGGGAAAATGGACAAAAACTAGTAAATGGGGTTTCATTGTTGATTATTTCAAGAGTTGGAACAAAAAGTGGATACATGCTTTTGATATCGATAATGTATTGCCTTAGTGACATTTTCAAAACGTTATCGATGAACGATCGAAATAAACGGTCATACTAATTAAAGAGCATCAATGTCCATGTATGAACAGTAATGACAGAACAAATATTTAACTTTAAATGCGAGAACTTCTTGAAAGACAGACTTTCAGACTTATATGCATCGCTCTGCAGGTATTTCTGTAAGTGTTAATCTGATTAAGATCCCCGCTGTGCACTTAATCACGTAAAGAGATAGTATAATGAAGTAGCTGGACGCAGCCTCTCAATGCATTTCGACCACATTTTAAGCTTAATTGACTAAATATGGTGTGTTATTGACTATCTACATCATTGTTTTTCTTTGTAAATTTATTATTTTGATATTTTTTTCAATTAGAAACATTCAATTGTACCGATTTCTCGTTATTTTTGCGAAAATCAAGAAATTTTACCATATATGGTCTTCTTGCTCCTAGAATCAGTCTATATATTTGCCTTTGGGGATTTTTCTTCACGTATACTGATAGTAGACTTGCATTCTCGAAGAAAATTACCAAATCAAAGTTTTGATATGATAAATAGGGCCTGAATTCAATAAAATCGTATGGTACACCATGTGATGAATGTTCGAGAAAATGGAACTTTTGTTGAAATATAGCTTTCAAAAAAGAGTCAATAACTCCTCGAAAAAAGGATAAATAATCGTAAAACCTGCTGGTGCCGATGTGAAATAGTTTATTTAACAGCTTCAAGGCTTAAAATCATGATGTTTGATAAATTTGACAAATCTATAGGGGAAAATGGACAAAAACTAGTAAATGGGGTTTCATTGTTGATTATTTCAAGAGTTGGAACAAAAAGTGGATACATGCTTTTGATATCGATAATGTATTGCCTTAGTGACATTTTCAAAACGTTATCGATGAACGATCGAAATAAACGGTCATACTAATTAAAGAGCATCAATGTCCATGTATGAACAGTAATGACAGAACAAATATTTAACTTTAAATGCGAGAACTTCTTGAAAGACAGACTTTCAGACTTATATGCATCGCTCTGCAGGTATTTCTGTAAGTGTTAATCTGATTAAGATCCCCGCTGTGCACTTAATCACGTAAAGAGATAGTATAATGAAGTAGCTGGACGCAGCCTCTCAATGCATTTCGACCACATTTTAAGCTTAATTGACTGAATATGGTGTGTTATTGACTATCTACATCATTGTTTTTCTTTGTAAATTTATTATTTTGATATTTTTTTCAATTAGAAACATTCAATTGTACCGATTTCTCGTTATTTTTGCGAAAATCAAGAAATTTTACCATATATGGTCTTCTTGCTCCTAGAATCAGTCTATATATTTGCCTTTGGGGATTTTTCTTCACGTATACTGATAGTAGACTTGCATTCTCGAAGAAAATTACCAAATCAAAGTTTTGATATGATAAATAGGGCCTGAATTCAATAAAATCGTATGGTACACCATGTGATGAATGTTCGAGAAAATGGAACTTTTGTTGAAATATAGCTTTCAAAAAAGAGTCAATAACTCCTCGAAAAAAGGATAAATAATCGTAAAACCTGCTGGTGCCGATGTGAAATAGTTTATTTAACAGCTTCAAGGCTTAAAATCATGATGTTTGATAAATTTGACAAATCTATAGGTGTAATCCAAGGAAATCGTTTTAGCGGGGAATCCCCTCAGTTTTGACTGGTGAACAGGGCAGAATAAAAGGTGTCACACTATTAGTCAAAACTATTGAAAATTTAAAAATAGCACATGAAATCAATGTACCATTCCTTGAAGTCGGGATAAATTGAGTTTTGAACCTGTTTTTGTCTTTTATGCAATCTATAGATCGATTTAAAAATAGATGAAATTTGTAAAATTTTCGAAACGGATAGAGGGGTGATGTAAAAAAGTGGAATTTGTGAGAAAACGGTATGCATGACCCTCCTTTTTTCTGTTATTTTCATGTGTGTCAAAGGTGTCCAAATCCAACGAGACCAAATTCATAATTATTGAAGGATTGGAAGTCACTCAAATTGAGCTAAGTGATTAATCATACAAAGAAGGTTTTTATTTCCTTGGATGACACCTATAGGGGAAAATGGACAAAAACTAGTAAATGGGGTTTCATTGTTGATTATTTCAAGAGTTGGAACAAAAAGTGGATACATGCTTTTGATATCGATAATGTATTGCCTTAGTGACATTTTCAAAACGTTATCGATGAACGATCGAAATAAACGGTCATACTAATTAAAGAGCATCAATGTCCATGTATGAACAGTAATGACAGAACAAATATTTAACTTTAAATGCGAGAACTTCTTGAAAGACAGACTTTCAGACTTATATGCATCGCTCTGCAGGTATTTCTGTAAGTGTTAATCTGATTAAGATCCCCGCTGTGCACTTAATCACGTAAAGAGATAGTATAATGAAGTAGCTGGACGCAGCCTCTCAATGCATTTCGACCACATTTTAAGCTTAATTGACTAAATATGGTGTGTTATTGACTATCTACATCATTGTTTTTCTTTGTAAATTTATTATTTTGATATTTTTTTCAATTAGAAACATTCAATTGTACCGATTTCTCGTTATTTTTGCGAAAATCAAGAAATTTTACCATATATGGTCTTCTTGCTCCTAGAATCAGTCTATATATTTGCCTTTGGGGATTTTTCTTCACGTATACTGATAGTAGACTTGCATTCTCGAAGAAAATTACCAAATCAAAGTTTTGATATGATAAATAGGGCCTGAATTCAATAAAATCGTATGGTACACCATGTGATGAATGTTCGAGAAAATGGAACTTTTGTTGAAATATAGCTTTCAAAAAAGAGTCAATAACTCCTCGAAAAAAGGATAAATAATCGTAAAACCTGCTGGTGCCGATGTGAAATAGTTTATTTAACAGCTTCAAGGCTTAAAATCATGATGTTTGATAAATTTGACAAATCTATAGGTGTAATCCAAGGAAATCGTTTTAGCGGGGAATCCCCTCAGTTTTGACTGGTGAACAGGGCAGAATAAAAGGTGTCACACTATTAGTCAAAACTATTGAAAATTTAAAAATAGCACTTGAAATCAATGTACCATTCCTTGAAGTCGGGATAAATTGAGTTTTGAACCTGTTTTTGTCTTTTATGCAATCTATAGATCGATTTAAAAATAGATGAAATTTGTAAAATTTTCGAAACGGATAGAGGGGTGATGTAAAAAAGTGGAATTTGTGAGAAAACGGTATGCATGACCCTCCTTTTTTCTGTTATTTTCATGTGTGTCAAAGGTGTCCAAATCCAACGAGACCAAATTCATAATTATTGAAGGATTGGAAGTCACTCAAATTGAGCTAAGTGATTAATCATACAAAGAAGGTTTTTATTTCCTTGGATGACACCTATAGGGGAAAATGGACAAAAACTAGTAAATGGGGTTTCATTGTTGATTATTTCAAGAGTTGGAACAAAAAGTGGATACATGCTTTTGATATCGATAATGTATTGCCTTAGTGACATTTTCAAAACGTTATCGATGAACGATCGAAATAAACGGTCATACTAATTAAAGAGCATCAATGTCCATGTATGAACAGTAATGACAGAACAAATATTTAACTTTAAATGCGAGAACTTCTTGAAAGACAGACTTTCAGACTTATATGCATCGCTCTGCAGGTATTTCTGTAAGTGTTAATCTGATTAAGATCCCCGCTGTGCACTTAATCACGTAAAGAGATAGTATAATGAAGTAGCTGGACGCAGCCTCTCAATGCATTTCGACCACATTTTAAGCTTAATTGACTAAATATGGTGTGTTATTGACTATCTACATCATTGTTTTTCTTTGTAAATTTATTATTTTGATATTTTTTTCAATTAGAAACATTCAATTGTACCGATTTCTCGTTATTTTTGCGAAAATCAAGAAATTTTACCATATATGGTCTTCTTGCTCCTAGAATCAGTCTATATATTTGCCTTTGGGGATTTTTCTTCACGTATACTGATAGTAGACTTGCATTCTCGAAGAAAATTACCAAATCAAAGTTTTGATATGATAAATAGGGCCTGAATTCAATAAAATCGTATGGTACACCATGTGATGAATGTTCGAGAAAATGGAACTTTTGTTGAAATATAGCTTTCAAAAAAGAGTCAATAACTCCTCGAAAAAAGGATAAATAATCGTAAAACCTGCTGGTGCCGATGTGAAATAGTTTATTTAACAGCTTCAAGGCTTAAAATCATGATGTTTGATAAATTTGACAAATCTATAGGTGTAATCCAAGGAAATCGTTTTAGCGGGGAATCCCCTCAGTTTTGACTGGTGAACAGGGCAGAATAAAAGGTGTCACACTATTAGTCAAAACTATTGAAAATTTAAAAATAGCACTTGAAATCAATGTACCATTCCTTGAAGTCGGGATAAATTGAGTTTTGAACCTGTTTTTGTCTTTTATGCAATCTATAGATCGATTTAAAAATAGATGAAATTTGTAAAATTTTCGAAACGGGTAGAGGGGTGATGTAAAAAAGTGGAATTTGTGAGAAAACGGTATGCATGACCCTCCTTTTTTCTGTTATTTTCATGTGTGTCAAAGGTGTCCAAATCCAACGAGACCAAATTCATAATTATTGAAGGATTGGAAGTCACTCAAATTGAGCTAAGTGATTAATCATACAAAGAAGGTTTTTATTTCCTTGGATGACACCTATAGGGGAAAATGGACAAAAACTAGTAAATGGGGTTTCATTGTTGATTATTTCAAGAGTTGGAACAAAAAGTGGATACATGCTTTTGATATCGATAATGTATTGCCTTAGTGACATTTTCAAAACGTTATCGATGAACGATCGAAATAAACGGTCATACTAATTAAAGAGCATCAATGTCCATGTATGAACAGTAATGACAGAACAAATATTTAACTTTAAATGCGAGAACTTCTTGAAAGACAGACTTTCAGACTTATATGCATCGCTCTGCAGGTATTTCTGTAAGTGTTAATCTGATTAAGATCCCCGCTGTGCACTTAATCACGTAAAGAGATAGTATAATGAAGTAGCTGGACGCAGCCTCTCAATGCATTTCGACCACATTTTAAGCTTAATTGACTAAATATGGTGTGTTATTGACTATCTACATCATTGTTTTTCTTTGTAAATTTATTATTTTGATATTTTTTTCAATTAGAAACATTCAATTGTACCGATTTCTCGTTATTTTTGCGAAAATCAAGAAATTTTACCATATATGGTCTTCTTGCTCCTAGAATCAGTCTATATATTTGCCTTTGGGGATTTTTCTTCACGTATACTGATAGTAGACTTGCATTCTCGAAGAAAATTACCAAATCAAAGTTTTGATATGATAAATAGGGCCTGAATTCAATAAAATCGTATGGTACACCATGTGATGAATGTTCGAGAAAATGGAACTTTTGTTGAAATATAGCTTTCAAAAAAGAGTCAATAACTCCTCGAAAAAAGGATAAATAATCGTAAAACCTGCTGGTGCCGATGTGAAATAGTTTATTTAACAGCTTCAAGGCTTAAAATCATGATGTTTGATAAATTTGACAAATCTATAGGTGTAATCCAAGGAAATCGTTTTAGCGGGGAATCCCCTCAGTTTTGACTGGTGAACAGGGCAGAATAAAAGGTGTCACACTATTAGTCAAAACTATTGAAAATTTAAAAATAGCACATGAAATCAATGTACCATTCCTTGAAGTCGGGATAAATTGAGTTTTGAACCTGTTTTTGTCTTTTATGCAATCTATAGATCGATTTAAAAATAGATGAAATTTGTAAAATTTTCGAAACGGATAGAGGGGTGATGTAAAAAAGTGGAATTTGTGAGAAAACGGTATGCATGACCCTCCTTTTTTCTGTTATTTTCATGTGTGTCAAAGGTGTCCAAATCCAACGAGACCAAATTCATAATTATTGAAGGATTGGAAGTCACTCAAATTGAGCTAAGTGATTAATCATACAAAGAAGGTTTTTATTTCCTTGGATGACACCTGAAGAGATATATCACGAAACAGAGAAGATGGTTACTTGCTGGTAAAGGGAAATAAAATGCGATTTTTACAGTAAAAATGAATTTTATTTTAAAATTAATTTGATACAGGGTCTTAAGATGATGCATCAGTAATATTATAAACGTATTGCGATACTTTATTACACGAGGGGATGTCTCACATATTCTAAGTGAATGTAAAAGATAAAGAATGGCAACTCGCACCTTTCATTGCCTGTAACTTCCTGTTACTGTGGTCGATCATAATGGATTGGAGCTAGATGGTTCTTGATCAGTGCTCAGTTTGACATATTCAGTTAGTTATATCTCTCTTTTTTGAGTGTGGTATTTTCTAAGCGGTAATATTGCTTTAGATTTAATTTCCTTAATTTCTTACCTCTATTGAGGTAACTTGGATCAATGAGATAGAAATTGATGATGCATAGCTCACTTCTGGTTCAAGTTCTTGTCCAATTTTGAATTTCAATTCAGTATTATACAATGATGTAATGTGTACACTTGCAAAACCCCTATCTCGTGTTACAACAGCTTCTACAGAGAGGAGTGTATGCAGGTCAAACTTTCAAGGTCAATGTGTCACGACGTCCAAGATTTTGGCACCAGTTGAAAGGTCACTCCACAAGGAATACACATCAAAAGTGAAAGCCAATCAAACTTTATTCCAAATGTCATTTTTTTCAGACAGACGAATATGTCTCAAATTCTTTGCTTCTAAAAATTAAGAGAATCTCGCCTGTGAAGTAAATTTGCGGCATACATATAGGGGTCACTGTCCGTCCGAAATATGGTTAGGTCAATAACCAAAATTTTATCCTATCTCATAAAAGTCAATGTTACCTTCGATTCAAGGTCACGACGTTTTCGTTGAGGCGTTCGATGGGGGGGGGGGGGGGGGGGGGGGGATTCATATATTTACAATAATTAGTTGTGTTGAAGCCGAGGCGTTTCGAAAGTACAATAGAAAACATCAATACATTTATTGGAACAAAAACAAAAACTTTCTTTATATTATCTTCGTATTATGCATGTTCTGCGGCTGGGATTTTTTGTTTACATACATGAAACGGAAATGATATATAGCTAAGGATGGTCCTTGAGTATGATGCATGTTTACTTCACGTAATGTTTACATTTACAGGGACCTCACTGCACGTGATACTACTAATGTTTTGGTGTATTGGGTAGATGATGTAGGTCACGTAGATAATTTAAGTAAATTTAAAGTCAGCAAAACAGGATCCCGCAATGGCTATGAACTTGATTCGGGTTACTGAAAAAGCTATATAAAGGAGAGAAAAAAGGGGGAGGACATATGTAGACCATATTTTGTCCTGCGTCCGTCTCTTTGACGACCATTTTGTCAGCTTGGTAGTCATTTTGCACATGATGCCAATTACAGTTGCTCTCAAGACAAAGCAAAGCACAGAAACAGCCATTCGTATACTCTTTTCAGATTTTGTCTGCCCACTGGAGAGCCAACTTCAAAGTCACACTTACTTAATTAGTAACATTCCCCCTTATAAACATGTTCTTGCTCTTGGCGAATTTCTAATGATAAAAATGTTCATTGACGGGTGAATGGAATCATATTTTATTCCTAGTCCAAAGAAAATTTTAGATATGTCATATTTTACAATCTTACTAGATTAGCTAAAAGCTTTCCTTTACCGAGATACCCTTGGCGCCTTTCGTAAATGCCGAATTGCACTTAGAAATTTTTGGGGAAAACCCACTATTGTACGTACAAAATTAATTGTTGAATGAATTTAATCGTAACTTATTCACTGTCATTCAGTGTTCATCGTCTCTGCGGTATATATCTGTGTTGCAGCTGTCTGTACTACTAGTGAGCGGAATGTGACTCCGACCTTTTGACCCCCAAAATGGCCCAGAATGAAATATATCGTTATTGAAGCATAATTGTGTTGAACGCTCATGATCCCTTCTATAATATATATCCATATCTTTGGCAACCAATATTTTAACATTTTTTTATGCACTGGCATTCGTGACCTTGATCTTTGAAATCCCCACCCCTTTAGAAGTTTATATATAAAACAGTGTATGAATTCTTTGGTTTAGGTCCTTGACTTGATAAGAAACTAAAAGTGAAGTACTGAATTGAAGAACTTAACACATGCAGCAAATTTAAACCTGATGTCTGCGCCAATATTATACATAATCGAGTACAAAAAAATATATTTTAGTGAACAAGCTTTTAAATGGTGAAACACTTATTATATTTACTTTATCAGGGACTGGAATTTTGCCCAGTGCAAACTTGCAATGACGTCTTTAATTATGAAATCAACATCTTTATACATTAAATGCTCGCGGGTTATGTTCTTGGAGTATCAATTAATAGGCCACAATGAGTTACTCAACTGGTCACTTGCATAATAGATCTTCTACCAATAAAAATGTGATACGGTGCTGATATGCCATAATCTACTCATAATACGCAATATGCGAAATTAAGATGCGTGGAGATTTTTTTTTTTATTTCAAAAAGGAAACTAGAGGGCGAAGATTCAGGATTTCGTAATTATTGAATAACGGATTGTTCAAGCTACCATTTTTTACGTTTTCTATAACAAATGTTAATCTGTGAAAACAATCAGCACTATAAAACATACAGCGAATTTCAGACTAAACATATTTTAATTCTCTCTATCTCATATCATCCAATACATATTATTCAAGACATTGCACAGCTTGTAACGACCTAAAGGTCAAAGTATTAATTATGCTGCATAGATATGCTAAATAAAGGTTAAGGGGACATGACTCTTGACATTAATTTGAATTCTACAAAGAAAGCTAGCACCATGTCGCTGTTAGGAAAGAGTAAAATCTACTACCTGCATACATAGAGTGCTAACAATTGTGGGGCATACTTTATTTAGCTGAGCGGAGGGTGGAGTGGAGTGACACATTTCCAGTCAGATGACCCCCATAATCAGGATAGTGAGGTGAATGATTCTAAGAATCGGGACAACGACAGATTTATCTGTCAGATCAATTTATCACACTCTCTGATTAAAGACCTTTGATCTATATGTTCAACACATTTTGGGACTAGTAATTCCCACAGGCGGATTATTCTTACATCTCTTGAAACAGAATTTGTCTTAGATTATAATTTAACATTATATATTATAATTATACAGTGTTTTTAGTCACCCACCATGCCAATTGTTTTACTTGAAAAGAAAGCGGTCGATTTCAGCAGTTATTGATAGGTATCGGGCAGTTGAAGTATATCACGATTATTTCTAAATACCGGCTGAGAAAAAAATCCCAAAACAAAAGAAGTCTAATTAGTCTGAGATAAAGATGATTTGACAAACCTCCTCAAACGTGTAGTTGTCAATCTATGATCTGAGAAACACTTTATATTACAACTTTACATTTCTCTTCATGACTACATGTATTATATGTATATGAAAAAGGAGCAAATAATCACTGTATAATTATAGATATGATGACATATGTTGAATTTCGTAATGTAGGAAGTTGATATAAAAACAAAAAACCTGTTTCCATAGATGTAAGACTATGATTCAACGAATCATCTGCCTGTGGGAATTGCTATTCCCATAATGTGTTGAACACAGAGATCAAAGGACCTTAATTAGAGAGTGTGATAAATTTGTCTGACAAATATATCTGCCGTTGTCCCGATTCTTAGAATCATTCACCTCACTATCCTGATTATGGGGGTCAAATGACTGGAAATGTGTCACTCCACTCCACCCTCCACTCCACACTCCGCTCAGCTAAATAAAGTATGCCCAATTGTGGTCATGTTGAGTTCAAATTTGTTACTGAGTAACTTTAAAGTTGCAACATGATTCTAGATTAACAAGAGAATGCTCAATTTAACTTTAACGTTTACACTATCAAAGTTTTCTTGGTCAAAGTCCGTCAAAGAAAACTTGGTCAAAGTTTTCTTGGACAAAGTTGTCTGTTTACACTATCAAAGTTGTACAAGTTTTCTTGGATCGTTTACACTATCAAAGTTAGCGTCAAAAACTTTGACCAAGTTTTCTTGTACAAGAAAACTTTGATAGTGTAAACGGGGCTTTACATGGAAAATCAATGTTCTGTGTTGACCAAATTTGCTTGATTTTTCGGTACAGTAAAAACACCTAAATCATATAAATATTAATAAATGATCATTCCATCAACTTTAAAAGGTACTTCTTTTGAAAACCAGTAGGGCTCTTCCTATTTGTATGATGACATAGGTGCCGGATAGATGGAAAAAATAAAATACATTTAAACAAATTTTTTGCCCCCCCCCCCCCCCCAATAAAAAAAAACCCCAAGCATGTGTATTGACGTAGTAATTCAACGGCGTAGATATGCCTGAAAAAATGGAGGGCACAACATCCCAAAGGGGGGGGGGATTAAAAACAAATATGGGGTTTTCATGTTCTGTATGCACAAATTTCAACATTTCTGGTGCAATTCTAAATTTTAAGTACATGTGAATAAATGTCTGGCGAGCGGTAGCGAGCCAGGAAATTTCTTTTAGCAAAATATTGACTTGTCAGAAAATACTTTCTATACCCTCTATCATTAACAATGTTCTATATTATGGAGGGGGATTAGGGTCACAATGCTATTTGACTTGCTTACATGCTTCATGCTATGTTGCTTCATTCAATGTTTGATTATTCCATGTTCATTTGTCTTGCTTTCATTTCAAATTGACTTTATCTTTCTCTTTGTGTAATTTTGCTTCCCTGCATTTTACATTTGTCCTTCGTCAATGCATAACTGTCATTATACCATGCGTTATGACATCCTTCTTTCTGCCATTATCCTTTCGTCTTAATGCTATTATTGCTTCGTCAATGCTAACTTCAATTTTGATACCAGATGGCGCTCCGCGGGACCGCATGTACCCGTTCCTTGATATGAACTTTGAAACATCCCCTGTCGTTAGAAATTTATTTTAACTTCTACTACAGTATCGTTCGAAAAGTAATTATATAATTGCACGAGAGGACAGAAGTAGATTGGCTGTATAAATATTTGAAGTAATGAGTAAATATTTGATTTTGTATGCATCAGATTTTTGTAAATTTTAACACTGACTATAAATTCCTCATTTTTATAAACAATGTCTGTGGCGTAGTGGTTATCACGTCTGCCTCTAGATTTTATGTTACACTTTTCCTAGTGGGTTCGAATCCCGGACGAGGATACAGTGTTTCCTTTTGTCAATTTTAAGTATAATGTAACTTGTCCATGTTGTCCATCTGCCCAGTAGAGGATGTAGAAAAAAATTGGGGGTACTTATAAAAATAAAATGTTTCTATGCAATTTTTTTCTTCAGTTTTTCTTTGGGGGGGGGGGGGGGGGGGGTCATTGTTTTGGAAAAAAGAATATGGTGGGCAACTGTACATTATCATTATTCAGTTGAAAAAAAAATTCATTTTTATTACAAAACTTTGCAAAAGTTTCGTTGGCTCACTATCGTCGCTTGCAAATCATCTATGAAAAGTCATGATTTTTATTATTTGCCTTTTATATGCCCGTCAATGTCGTTTCTGTACCATAAATTGGATGATTCTTGCATAAAAAGATAAAACTTCTATAATAATTGACTTTGAAGTATGGACTTATGAAGGTCAATGTTCAAGGTCAATCCTTGCAAACATCAAACGCTTGGATTTCATTCTTAACCTTGATCTTGGGTCGAACAACAGTGGCGGATTTAGGGGATGCTCCTGCACAGACCCAATATTTTCCCGGCAAAAACAGGTACATCAGTAAAATCGGCAAAATTCGCCCCTTGACCCCGGCAAAGGGGGCGCTGGATCCGCCACTGAACAAGAAGAATCTGACAAGTTTGCCATAGTGCAGTCTAATTAAAATTATACCTTCCTTGCGCTCCTAACACGGAGTATAGGAACACAATAAAGGTCTAAATTTTGGCCATTGTTGAAAAGGCTGTGAATGACACTGAACTGTTTTTGTGCCACGTTCCTGAGCAGACGTAGTCCTGGACCAACGGCGTAGCTCTGCCTGAAAAAGTGGAGGGGCACAACATCCCAAAATTTCTAACAAGCAAAAAACAAATAAATAAATGAAAAAAAAAAATAATTATAAAAAAAAAGGGGGGGTTAAAAAAAATATGGAGGTTTCATGTTCTGTATGCACAAATTTTAACATTTCTGGTGCAATCCTAAATTTTAAGTACATGAATAGATGTCTGGCGGGCGGTAGCGAGCCAGGAATTATTTTTAGCAAAAAATTGACTTATCAGAAAATACATTTTGTACTTTCTATACCCTCTATCATTACATGTAATAATATTCTATATAGATTGAGTTAAATGTCTTCATGTACATAAATAAAGAAATATGTATAAAGGATGGATCAGAATAGCTACATTATTCAGAAAGTCTATAAAGAACTGGCGAGCGATAACGCTGCCCCCCCCCCCCCTCCTTCTCCTACGCTCCGCTTGTCCTGGACAACAGCTTGGAGTAATTTTGGCATACAGAGATGTCAAGAGGTAAATTTTCAAGGTCAAAATTATGAAAGGAGACTAGAAACTGCATTATTGACTGAATCAAAGGGGCCGGGGATGTTGATCTCTATGTTCGATCAGTGTAGGACGCGCGGCAGTTTCAGTTGATCTAGAATTTTTCGATATGAAATACCGCCTTTCCCATGATATCTCAGAAAAAAACCTGACTTCTATATAATTTCCCACTCTCAATTCAGAAAAAAAATTATGAAGCCGACGGGATTCGAACCCATGCGTGAAAAAAATACAATGTTAGTCCGGCACGCTTACCGTTGAGCCACGACGTCATGCTTAAAGCAACTCAAAACGTTCTAGAATTTTCAAATCCCCAAATGGCTATTACTACTGTATAAATAAACAAATAAACAGAAAAGGTCCAAATAGTTATCATTTAATGATTTCTTTTTTTTTGTTCAAATATTTCAAGCGGCTTTTGCTTTTTACGCTATTTATAAATCATTTTTCCAAGTACTGCAACAGGGGACGTCTCAAAGTTAATTTCAAGGAACGGACACAAATGGAGCGCCACCTGGTATCAAAATTGAGGTTAGCATTGACGAAGCAATAATGGCATTAGGACGAAAGAATGATGGCACAATGAAAGATGTCATAACGCATGGTAGAACGACAATTATGCATTGACGAAGGACAAATGTAAAATGCACGGAAGCAACATTGCATAAAGAAGAAAGACAAATGCAATAAAGTCAATTTGAAATGAAAGCAAGACAAATGAACATGGAATAATCAAACATTGAATGAAGCAACATAGCATGAAGCATGTAAGCAAGTCAAATAGCATTGTGACCCTAATCCCCCTCCATACTATATAGTTTGAATTAAATGTCTTCATATACATTGATAAAGTAATATAATCAGAATAGCTAAATTCAGAAAGTCTATAAAGAACTGGCGAGCGGTAGCGAGCCAAAGAAAATTTTTGAAAATTGACCGAAAAATTGTAGATTAAACGTACCAAATGTTTTTTTTTTTTTTTTTATTGCACTACTATTCATTTTACAATTCATAATGTTTGCAATTTCTCATATACTTAGTAGAGTAGTAGCACTTTTTTTATAATATAAATAGATAAGAAGGAAGAAAAGTAAGAAAGTAGTACATAGTTGTAGATAAACAGATAGGAAGGAAGTAAAGTTGGAAAGTAGTAGATAGTTTTGCTTGTGTGCATTTCTTTTAAAAGTAGTATTAAATCATATCAGATATGAAATCTTAAAAATTTGTGAACAGTATTAGAGAAAATAATCTTTTTTACCTCAATGATTGTATTTCTACAGAAGTTGAGTATTAATGAGGAAAAGAAAACAAAAACAGAAACATAGTTATACAACCCCCCCCCCCCCCCCCAAAAAAAAAGATCTATCATACAAAACAATTTATTTATTTTACCTTAACTTTCTAATAAAGCCCTCCATTCCCGCCAGTTTTCATTAAAGATGTTAATTTTACCACTTCTTCTTAACTTTTCTCTTTGTAAAGCATACATGTATTTTAAATATGATAAAAAATGAATGAGAGATACGTCGTGTTGTAGGCATCTACATCTATATATATAAAAAGTATTAAATCATTAGCATTTATTTTTTGCAAATAAGGGGAAGGAGAAATTTCTGTTTATCTAGTTCAATGTCAATTGAAACATGTGCACAATACTGTGTAAAGCTTTGCATAAATCTGAATACTATTGGACAGTCCCAAGACAAATGTGAAAGACTTTCTACATCAGCATTACAGTAAGTACATAATGGAGTTGGACATAATTTCATTTTGAAAGCAACTTTATTTGTAGTCAAAATATTATGGTTTATTCTGTATTGAAACCACTGTAGTTTACCATCTGAAATGTTTTTAATTGATTTATAAATATATCTGAATTCTTTATCTGTAAAATTTTGAAACAACGATGCCCATTTTGCCTTTGAGGTAATAGAAACATCATCTTTACATCTTAAAATATCATACATTTTCTTAGAACCTTTTTTGTCTTTTAATAGTGTTTTAACAGTATATGGTATCCATGGAGCACATAACTTGTGAAAATGTCGTTCATTTTTAGCATTTAAATATTTTTAACACTTCTAACTATACCATGATATTCAATAAAATTAGTTTCTATATCAAAATTTTCCTTAAATTCCTCAAATAGGTAAAATTCATTTTCAGACTTTAATAGATCATTTACATAAAGGATATTCTTATGCACCCAAGTTTTATTATGAACATAATTATTATCAATTTTGATATCAAAGTTAAACCATAAAGGAATAGTTGTTAAATTTTCAGTGCTATTTTTTTCTTTAAAATTATTAAATCTCTCCATGCACCAGAACATCTTTCCAAAATTCATTTTTTAGAGTTTTTATTTCTTTATCCAAATGTACCAAATGTTGCTTTTTTAAACAATGTTACTGCATCATAATTTTTTTTATTGAAAAGTGGGGGGGGGGGGGGGGCAAACATGGTTGTGCCCCCCTTTTCAAAGTGGGGGAGGGGGATGTGCCCCAGCTGCCCCCCCCCCCCTTCTCCTACGTCCTTGTATTTTGTTCATTGTATGAGTGCCTCATCGCTAGTATGCGTCTTGAATGGAAGGTAGTGTATATTGATTACCTTGTGTGCGTCAGTTGTCTACTCGGATTTCCAGTTAGTTTTAAATGTTTAGTACACCTATTTCAAAATAGGACTGTTTACATTCGGTTTAACCGATAACACACGACCTTCAACTACCTTCTGTACACAAAGAGATTAGCCGCACAAAACAAAGGTGCAGAGCGTACCTTTACAGATCTGGCCGTATAATACGTCTATAGAATGTTGGTCACGTAACTCTGACTCCAGCCAAAGAACCATGATTCCAAATGTGACCGTTTCGTGTATTTACATGTAGTATGAATGTCCAAATTGGTTATTCAACTTCTCTTTCTCTCTGTGCCTAGGACAAAGGCGTTTTAGAACAATATTTCGTGAGCACGAAGATTCAAGGTCTTAAAAGAGGGGTATCTCTTCTGAGACCAATTTGATCCCGCTCTGGATCCACCCCTAAAGAAATCGGGCTGAAATTTGAAGTTTCGTTTTTTGTGCGTTCAGCTGCGACTCCTCATCGTCAGAAATGTATTAACTCGATTTGCAGAGTACACAATGGTACTCGGGCATGAACTATTTTTCAAATCTTCCCCAACATAATTTAATAACATACAAAACATTTCGATTTTTAAAATCATTTTATTTGAAATGCATCATTACACGTTGTCATACACAATCACTGTTGACTTTGCAATGCACAACAGTAAAAGCCCTGAGACAAACTGTTAATAACAGTCGATTGTAGCATTTTATAGCTGTGACCAGCTCATCCTGTGACCTTCACCTTCTGGGTACATCAGCACTAAGCACTATGGTGAATCACAGTGACTTAACAATTACAAACAGGATCAAATTCAATGATGTAAGTATTCTCGGAAAGATGGTAATACAATACTGTGTTTTTGTCCAAAACAATAAGATAAAGGTGAAGGTCACACAATCTATCCTAAAACAATACATAGCATGAAATGGGGAATGCAAAGAACGGACTAGGAATTGAACTTTGTAAAATAATAAAATGTCTAAACAAAACAGCAAATTTGTTCACACCTGTAAAATAAAACTAAAATAGGATATGCAATTTGGAGCATTTCTGTTGAGGTATTACATTACAAACTTTTCTTTTTAAATTAGAAGGCAAATCAAATTCTAAAAAAAATTGAATCTTTTTTATAAATTCTGAACTAAAAGTGAGCCCAATACTTTTTGAACCAATTCTTTCTTTCTGAATCTAGCTAACCTGTTCAGCATTTCATAATAACATACATTAATGATTTGATCAAAGACTACTACTGTATTCACAGCAGTTACTATGACCTTGGTTTTTGTAACAATCCCAGATATGGGAGAAAATAAATTTATTATGAGATCATACCATCCAGACAGACAGACTGCCCCTTGTAAAACGAGGGATCTGGCCATCCAAACGTCACTTTGAGTCTCGACTACTACTTTGACATCAATCATGGTGTTAAGCATTCGCAAGAAAAAGGCATCTGCTTTGATCTTTTTGGGTCTGATCATAAAAATTGCAAAATTTCATAAAACAATTTCAACATGAGATTAAACATACAATTTGAAAATAACAACTAACAAATGACTGAATTTAAGTGCAAGTAATTTTTTTAGAACTTGACACCCTTGGCAGTACATTGTCATTATACATAACACTTTTCATCACAGTTGCTGATTTACATAGCAGGCTTATCACATGACTAATCCAAAAGTAATATTGAAACACTTTCATGTCAAGTCACCAAGGCTTCTTCTGTTTGGTTTGTCTCTGAGCTGGTTAAGAGATTCAAATTTAAGTCTATTTTTCTGTCATAGACAGTGGAAGATAGGAGAAGCTTTGGTTCTGACTAAATGCACCTTAAACATCAACATTAACGCGAGGTATAACAAAAGGATTTCACATTGCTTGCACTTTAGGTGTTAGCCGACACTTGTGTCATAAAATATGACTAACGTCATTTCTGCCAGACAAATCATCCTGGTCGTACATCAAATACATACACAAGAAAACAAAAGAATTATACAGTGTACCCCCCTCCCTATGAGGACTTTTCAATGAACCCTCACCCCAACATTATATGACTATTTAATCATGTTAACAATGAGCTCTGCTGCCATACTTTCATAAAAGTCTACATTTTTAGTCTGAATGGCCTTTCTTCACGAAACCTTAAGAGAATACTTTCATGCAAAAAGAAAGAAAGGACATTAACTCTATTCTACATTGATACTGTAATCATCTGTACCCCTGAATGTTATCTGGCCTTAAATTATGAAGATTTGTTATCTTATAAATGAACTATACGTAACTAATGAGTGTAAAAGTACAAAAACAAAGATTATGGAAATGTACAAACTAAAATGAAAACTGACATATATAAAAAAATTAAAACAACTTGAATCAATTTTTTTCATTATTTTTTCTTATCATTGCACAATTTCTCAAATACACCTGGAAATGTATTTTGTCAATAATCTCAATATTCACACAACCCTATATTCAAGTGGCACCATATGAACTCTTCAGTTTGACTGTGGAATGTCAGAATTTCCACCATTCACATAACACACATCATTCACAGATTACACACATGATCATTCACAGATTACACACAGACACACATCTGATTGTAACAAACATACCAAAGAACACATATCTCCATCTCATATACACACCTATCACACAAAGATTTGCTACAATGGACACAACTTCATTTGGACAAACTTTTGTTAAGAGTTACACACAACCATACAACTTTTGGCATTTTTAGCACTTGGAATACTGTTCTACATCACACAATTTCAGCTCAGTACATAGTACAAATTTCTTACTGGTCATGAAAATAACTTGAATTTTTTTTTTAAATGTCTATATCTGAAAGACAGTGGAATTTTTAATTTCTATGACATATGTCTTTATAATGAGTCAATGATATGAGTCCCTGAATGTTTTTTTTTTCACTCTCTCTTATCTAAGTTAGTGACGGTAATGAAGTGACTATGCAGGCGTGCTCACACGCTGATATTGATACCGCAGTCCGAGGAATCTGTGCTACTTGGAATGTCAATTTCATGATTACTTTCCTTACTGATGTTAAGGTTCATTGCGTTACGTCGCTTAGCCAGGCCGGAACATGGAGGTGATAGTTTTATGGAAGGTACTGTCAGATTTTCCAAGTAGTCGTCATTTTCG
Organism: Pinctada fucata; assembly: GCA_028142955.1. Lineage (NCBI taxonomy): Eukaryota > Metazoa > Mollusca > Bivalvia > Pterioida > Pteriidae > Pinctada > Pinctada fucata. Next base: position 19,238,607 of record AP027103.1, on the reverse strand, counting down.
TCAGAATCCTCCAAAAGGTTTCCCTCACGGTTTCCGATGAAGAATGAAGTGGGGTCGGAGATGAGAAGATGCTGCTGCATCATACGATTAATTGATATGGCTTCACTAGCAAAGCATTCCAGATCCTTTGTACTGTTGTTCCTATAAGCAAAAAAACACAAATATTGAAACATTAAAAATATGATAATATTGTCATATACAACACTGATAAATCACAACTTTTTAAATGGGAATAAGAGAGTAAACAATGCATACCTTGTAAGGACCCTGGGTGTGGCCAGGGGTGTAGGAGCGGGTGGGGTTTGTACCCATGGGTGGTGCAGGACCTCCACTGCTGTCAGTCTCTTCCTGGGGTCACGCACAAGGAGTCTGCGGATAAGATCGCGGGCGTTGTCAGAGATGTCCTCCCACTCATTGTCTGGAAACTCAAAGATTCCTTCCTGGATTCTTGTAAAGAGACTTTCCTGACAATCCTGGCAGGCTTCACCTCTCTCCCACCCACACTCCTCCCCGCACTGACCGTAGAATGGGGGATAGCCACACAGCATGATGTATCTGGATAAAGATAATAAAGACCATAAGTAATCAGCACATGTACTTAATCAATAGAAATAATTGCAAGAATTAATCACGTAAGATATGCAGCCTTTGTTTGAAGTGTTGCTAGTATTTATACTTACAGAATAGTGCCAAGACTCCACAAGTCACACTTCTTGTCATATTTGAAGGACTCCCCAACCCAAGCATCCACCACCTCAGGGGCCATGTATTCTGCTGATCCCACAGGTGTTAACAGCTCAGGGGTCGTACAATTGTCTGTCTGACTAACTGGCACACCGCTGGCCAAATCAAAGTCACATATACGTATCGGCACAACATCATCCTTCCTCTCACACAGAATATTTTCCGGCTTTAAGTCACGATGAGCGATTCCCTTTCTGTGCAGAAAGTCTAGGGCCCTGGCTATGTCACGAATGACCAGACTGGCTTCACTTTCTGTCAGATGACCTCTCCTCTCAATGTTAGCCAATAATGTTCCTAAAGTTGATAAAAAATATTGTTTTGAAGGTCTGCAAGCTTTTACAAAATTAAGTTGTTAATTTTATTCTTACGTGGTTCAGGGCATTTTAATTTTTCAAGGTTGAAGTAATTCAATGCTCTCATTCTGGCAGTGAAGTTTATGTTATCTTGTGTACATTGTAATAAAATCTTTGATCCAGATCATCAATTTAAGTATTTGAGTGCAGTCAAGTTGATAAACAGCTTACTTTGCCCTGAATAAAACCCTGGTAAGTTAATGTAAACAACCTCATATCAACATGACCCATTTATAACCTGATGAATGCAAGCCAAAATCTAGTCTAAATAACACCATAAAAGGTAATGTGACCTAAATCTGACTATGCAAAATCCTTGTTTATTGATATTTAAATTTCTCCTTACCTCATTCTACAAAAATGATTTCTACCAATCAAAGCCTTATGCAAATTTATTTTAAAACCCAGTGACATGTGAAATATACCGGTATGACATAAAAGAACAAAGGTTCAAAGTTTCTTTCATTCTGAAAAATCTTAAATATGCCAAAAACAAAATATGTACACAATTCCAGGGAATGTTTTTGTTGACATAACTTATTTCAAATCATATGATAGACAAAATCTTTAGGATTGGTTCTATGAATGCATGTATTTATATCATCTGACTTTCTCTGGTAAGATACTGCAACATTCATTGGCAAGATGCCAGAACATCTAATCTTGGTGACTTCGAAATTAAGGAAGATTTGCTATCTATTTGGAAGACCTTAAACAGGAAGCAGCTTACTCAACAAGACTACAAAACTGTTGTGATCAATTAGACAGTCCTTATTACTTGGAAACAAATTTCTGAAGTAACAAGACTAGACTAGATACCAAAACATTTGGTACACATTAGCTATCTATGTGTTCTCATCACATTATGACATTGCAAGATCAGAGCGCAAGGTATCTGCCAAAAGTGCACCTTTTTGTATGAGAACAAATATAAGATCGGTATGTAAAGAATTTGGTAACTCACCTCCTTGCATTTTCTCAAACACCAGATAAAATCTGTCCTCTTCCTCAAAATACTCATAAAGCTGTAGAATATTATCATGTCCTTGACACAAATGGAATATTTCGATCTCCTTAAATACTTTGCTCCGAGACCTACCAGAACACTTCTCAATAACCTGTAAAAACATTAGTCAAAGTATTAAAATATGTCCAGATTCAGTTGAAGTGAAGATCAATTTATCAATCGTAATTCATTATGCACAGTCTTTGACGCAATACATGACCACAAAATGCAATTAACGTGTAAATTACATGTACATTTACCTTAACGGCAAATTCTTTGTCTGATGATAGTTGTTTGTAAGTTTTTACGGACGCATAAGCACCATTTCCTAGCACTTCCCCTGTGGGTTGATACAGATCTGTAATAAACCACAGTATAATTAATCACTGCACTTTGTTGTTCATTCTTATATATCAATATAAATATCAAACTTATAATTAAACCAGAATTAAAGATGCAAGTTAATTTTCGTCTCTATATAAATGAAGTTTCTTAGTTTTTTTTAATTCTTTTTATAAAATTCAGTCTATAGGTTTTAAAATATATTACTTACACCTTTAATTTTCCAGAGGGGATTTCAATTAAACTATTAAACTTTTTCCATAAAATTTTCACAAATTTCTGTCACAAAATGAATTGGTTTTTCAGGTTACTAATGGTGTACTTGTTTAAGTGAACATGTTATAGGGACTACAGTACTGGGTCATATATAAATATATCTTTAGTTAGTTCCACATGATGCTTTTATCCCGCCTATCTCATGTATCTAGCTTACTGGAGAAGTCATACATTTTGTAATGGATGAGCAGATGCAAGTAATTTTTTGCGGCACATGATGCATCATGTGATGCTATTCTTGGCAAGATGATTGTTTGTGTACATACTTCACCAGACGCTACAACAAAGCCGAGAGCCGGAGGCTGAGAGAGTTTTACATTAAGTCTGTACAGTGAATCATCTCTACCAGATGTTACACTGGCTGTATGAACACATCACCTGACACGTTATTATAATATTGACCCACTAACCCTGCTACACTTTAATCTGCTGAACGCATTTTGTGCTTCATCGTCAGAATCTTCAATACTAGTATTAGTAAATATTAACCCAATCACAATCTTCATTGTAACTACTTCAGTTTATAAGTACTTAAACTTCCGCCTTGATAGTATCATCTCATTATTGCATCATGCGTAGGAAGGTTGTACTTAGAATTTATTTCTTGGTCTATTTTTAGATAATGACAGAAACTTTATATCTGCTGACTAGAACAGCCAATGAATTGAGGCATATATATTTAAATCCCCTCTAATCAATGACTTGGAAATTTCTCTAGTTTTACAATGAATTTATTTTTAGATTCAACCCCTTGATTCTCAAAATACAGAGATTCTGTAGTACAGTACTTTCAGTTTTGTATAACTAAGAAAAGCTATGATATTTTTAGAACCTACATAATGGGAATTCTCAGTATCCTAAAAAATTTACCTTTAAATTTTTTCTCTAAGACATCAGCTGCCTTGCGCTTCTTTTTCTTGTTCCTTGATCCTGTTCGATTCAAATTATAGTTGTTCTTGTCATTTTCCGAGTTGTTGAATGAATTGTTGTTTTCCGAGTCGTTGAACGTTGAGTCCATATCCATGGTCAGACAACTGTCCAGGATAAGACTGTCGGGGCGTCGAGGGGCAAGGCAGTATTGTGGTTTCTGTTCTACCTGTTCAAACAAATTAATGAAAAATCTCAAAAAATGTTGTTTTTTTTTACTTTTCAGAAATTCAATTATATAGATTTTGTAAAATGTACATGTATGTGATTTTTTTTTATACCCATCATGATCTTTAGATTCAAAATTTGCTATTGGGCAGTTGGATAAGACTGAGCCACATTGTGGGTCTAAAAACACAGGTAAGGACTTAATGAACATCCAAGTCTGACATTAACTGTAAGAGTCACAATACACTAAATGATGGAATACGTCACTACACCATCATTTACCCCCAGGCATACAATTAACATGTCATTACAACTGGCCTTCCTCTGATATGTAATGTACATCACATATCTGATCTTGCACAAGATAAAACTACATTATATACTCTACCGATACATCTACATAAAAATTTATTTAGACTCACCAGTATTAACATCTTTGATCAATAATAGAGTGAGTAATTCAGTCAAATCTTGGTGTGATAAGAAATCATTTTCAGACTGGTAGGAAAGAATTCTTCTCATATTCTCTCAGATATCCATCTTCCTATTTCACATTCATCTACCACATACTCAGTAAACCATATATCCTATCATTGCTTGTATTTATATATACCAGGATTTCATCATTCTAAGCCAAGATCTGATAGGGTATTAGCATTCTATTTATAACCTATGACATCAATATCCAGTAGGATTTTTCACAAGTTCTATTTATGAACCTTCTAGAATGTTCAACCAAATGACAAGCAAATGTGTGAAGTTTAAAGGTCCCATTACAAAAGCTAGCTACCCATGAGTAGTCATCCATATCAACCAATACAGAGGGTCAAAGCAAAACTTAGGGGTCCCAAAATTCTTACACCCAGAACAAAGACCGACTTAAAAATAGGGCTTGCAGCTCTGGAACATTGCCAAAATGTACACAATGAAATGTCCACATATCTATATACATGTAAACAATGTGTCAGTAGGTTTAATAAAAACAATTTGGGCTGTGGTAGATCTTCATTGTAATTTGTTGAAAATATCAATAAAGCAAAAGAATAATTTGATGAGATTGCTTTGTTGGCTGCAGGTCAACTAAAAGTTTGAATCATTTGAGTTACTTAGTGCATAATATTAGAAGTTTAATTTCTGCAAACTTGATGAAATTTTGTGCATGCATATAAAACAATTACTTCAAAAACACATTCTTTCATCCTAAAGGTTTTCTTTAAAAATTGTTTTACTTAAAAAAATACCTACAAAAATTGCTAGATTTAAATTTTAACCATGAAACATTATCATGGCATTTAAAAAATAGTAGATCTAACTCTAAATGAAAAACAAATGACACTTTAATTTCCCTTTAATTCATGTGCTTTTTGCAATTTCTCCTTCGGCAATATTATCCTTATTATCATAATGTATTCGCATAAAATATTCTCATCTCTGCATGTCCCAGTATAATGTGTTACAAGCTAAACAAAGAACATCTTAAACCAAGTATTTTATCATGACATGCAACAAAGACAATGTCAATAACAATTTCATTACCTGAGAAATCATTCAAAAAGTATTTCAATCAGGTGTCTTAGATGTATGCACATCTCAAATCAGTTGTAAAGTCTAAAGATAAATACTTACGTCAAGCATTATTCCAGGCATTGGCGTTCAATTCAGTTGTAAATTTTCCAAAATATAATTTCCAATCTGATAACAAACTTAGCAAATCTTTTTGCAGGATTTATAACACGATGGAACCATTTAATCCTTCTTGTAGGGTAGAGACCCTTAGTATCAATCTTCACTCTTTCATCTTTCTTTCTCAACTAACAATCTATGCCTGATGTGTTTATACGTCAGCCAAGCTATTTATACCTCGGGAGACGTGGCCTGAGCTCTGACTGGCTGACTCACAATAATGTGATCGCGTCGATCAACCAACGAGTGTTGACGTATGCCAAGCCACGCATCGGCTTATTGTTTACATCCGCCATGTCATAAACAAAGAACTCAAGGCCTCCCAGAGCAAATTTTAATTGCAAAATTAACCTATTAAACATTAAAGACAAGCATTAAAACCGACAACTTTTGATAAAAAAGTAGGAATAGAAATTAAGTAAGCTATTTAATTACCGGTTTCATAATGCTACGTGTCCATACAATCAAGACACCTCTTCCTAAGCGCTTTCCCGCTGCAATCCACCATTTCTTGAAAGTAAACAACCTTTCGGCGTTTCCCGTTGATCTTTCCGGAAAATAATATAATTGAATAAAAGTAAATAATGGCTTTCAAATATATTCAAATATCAATTCATAGACACCATTTTTTGTAGTGAAATTAAAAATGAAATGCAAATAAAAATTGAAAAAATAAGGTCCTCAGCTAAACGTTTACTCCAATAGCATTAATGTGTCTCTTATTCAAACATCCAAAAGAAAAGGGCAATCGAAAATGGAGCTTCCCAAACCACCGGACGGTAATGTTTCGCATGAATTTGTTGATTTTGTACTTATCGGATAAATTAACTATAGCTTAAAGCAACATTGATTACCAAAGTAGCTGTTTATGTTTTATGATAACGACTTGCCACAGAAAATATTTGGGAAAGGGGGGGGGGGGACCAGGGGCCCCATTTTATGCAAAACAAACCAATTACCATCAGTACCACCTATACTAATTTAGGGTACAACAGTCCCAGGTCAAAGATCCCGAGGGTACAACGGACCCCTAGTTCAAGGGACCTGAGGGAACAACAGTCCTGACGCCCATTTTATGATCACAGTAATTTCAATCATTCAATGTTTTCACTTTTTGTCTAAGCGCAACCTCAGCACAACGTAAGCGCAACTTTTGTCTAAGCGCAACCTAGAGGTTGCCCCCCATTTCTTCCTCCCCCTTTCTCTCTCTCTCTCTCAGGCTTTACAAACATAACGAAAGGAGTGTGTGATTGAAAAAAAAAACGATATATTATAGACAAATTTCTCTGACTCAAGCACTTGTGTTTATGATTACCTACACGAATTGAGGAGTGAGGTTAAGGTAGTCTGTACATTTGAGATACAGAACTGTAGGGCTTTGTAGCAAGCCCTGACATATATGACAAGGCTTTGCACCGCAGGGACTGTCAGATGCTGTCCCTTTAAAATTGTGAAAAATAGCAGTGCTTTCTCAAAAATTGGTGATCTATTTACAGTGCCTCCTTCGTTAGATTTCTTGTCAAGTTTCACTTGAAATGAAGCTTTTTTTTTCAAATTTCTAAGAGGTGTCAAATTGGGAAAAAATGGCAAATAAAATTGTGAAAGGTACTATTTTGCATTTGGAATGGGCCAAAAAATCGGCTCCCAAATCAGGCCTATTTAGAGACCTATATGGCATGAATTATTCCATTTGGAAATAATTCTAATTTTTAACATGTGGAATGAAAATAAGTTCATATTCCGCATCCATAAAATAACCATCAAATTGAGAGAAATGTTTAATGGTTAAATAGTGACTGAATTTAATTGAATTTTGAATCGAATTTTATTTATGTAAACTCGGCATAACACATACATGTATAATCTCAGTTGAAACAACACATGAAATAATTGTTGGTACATAAAATCACACAGAAGCACATGATATATCACAGACATTTGTTATTTTATAATCACATTGGTTATCACATTAATCATCACAGGAATTTACCAGATTTAAGATTCATTTACTGATAAACAGACAAAAACAAATTCATTTCTCAATTTTCTTGAAAGGAAGACTTGAGAAAACTTTCTGTCAAAATGTGATTATTTTTGAATGGAGCCAAAATTAGGCCCAACTCTTTTGAAAATGGCCTGCTTAAATACATGTACCCAGGTAGCAGCTATAATTAGCCCAGTTCAAATGAAACTCATGACTTGAGTGCAGTTCATAACTTTTGCCCACTATTTTTAGCACTTAATGAACCAATCAGATACCAATAAGAGATGTTAACCCTATAGCGGTCAGTGAGGAAATGACAGAAAATTCATCTGTCCCCTTTTAATAGCCTTATATAGTCCCCCATTGGCCTTCAAGTTTATCATTATCTCATGTTTTACCTTTTTTTTATGTTTGTATTACAAAGAAAAAATGATGGTTATACCTATCCTTGATATATGTCAGTGAATGATATCTGAATATAGCAGTTTATTTCAATGAAAATGTTTATTTCAGATGCTGAGCTTAAGAATATTGTGGACAAATTAGCTAATTTTGTAGCAAGGAATGGACCAGAATTTGAACAGATGACCAAGCAAAAGCAGAAGGATAATCCTAAATTTTCATTTTTATTTGGCGGAGAGTATTTCAATTACTACCAGTATCGAGTCACAACAGAGCAAGCTAGTAAGTAATCATGGTGATCTTGTAGAAAAAGTATAATTACATGGTGTTTAAAAATAAAATATTAAAGTACAAAATGTTTCTGTAAGTTCAGTTGGGATGTGTGATACATGTAATCAGTTTCACTGTACTGCAATATCTTCCATGGAAATAATGTACAAATATACATCTACATTATACATGTATCAGCATTGAAGGTTTTATCTTTTAACGAGGCTGTGTACAATTAGAAAAAAATGATGACGGTGAAATTTCAATTTCTTTTTCTTAAAATGATATTTGAAGTACAACAAATAAATAACATGAATTTGATTAAAATCTCTTGCGCAGAAACATGAAAATTTTGAGGAAAATCATTATTTTGCAGTAAAACCCCATAAGGTCTCATGGTAAGATGCCATTATCTTTGAGATGACCCCTACTTAATATTGAACGGTCAACTTCTATTTTCTTTCCCATAAAATGAATTTTATAATACTGCAATTATATGATCCGAATTTAGTCAAAATACCTTGGGAAGAAGTTCATCATTTTCTAATCAGACCCAGCCTCATTAAATTTAAAATATCCAGTATGTTTACTTTGGTTTTCTAAAAAAAAAATATTTATGCACGAAATTATTAAAAAAAAATTGCAGTATTCAAATGAACTGAATGTATCAGATCTGATGATATTATAGAACTAATAAAGAATTGATGATAGGTATTGGAAATGGAAACATGTGCATTCTATTTATTCCAAGTATTTGCTGAGTTGTTTGTGTCAGCTCTTTGTAATAAAGCATATATTACATGTAGATTCATGTAATTTCGCTAAATTTTGCTTGACTATAAAATTATAGTTTAACAACTTTTATCAGTTTTAGTATTACAAACTGTTTGTAAACCTGAGGTCCTATCTATGATGCATTCCAAAGTTACATTGAATATCTTGAGCCAGTGATAAAGGGTCTTCTAGAAACCAGAAATCTCTAATGAGACTGAAGCTCTACTGGTTTTTTTTTTTTATTAAATTCACTATAGTGACACCCATTTTCAAAGACCCTGTGAATCAGGGGCTCACACAAAATATCAGGTGCACATCTACACCACAGACACATAATAATGCAAAAAGATTAACTCTCCGTCAAATATACTTTCTGATACCTGGTTTTCACTCTCTATCAATTAAAATTTCTGAGAGGTGTTGTTCGCAAGATTGAAAATAGTTACATAGGAGAAAATGCCCACACCCATTTCTAAGACCCTGGGCTAAAGAGGCTAAAAATATATCATGTACACAAATAGACCAAAGACTGATTATAATTCAAAAAGAGTTAGCTCTCTATCAATACATTTGTGTAATACTTTCTGAAAATTGGGTGTTCACAATGTTACATAGACTTATATAGGAGAAAATGACCACACTCATTTCTAAGACCCTGGGGTAAAGAGACTATAAAATATCATGTGCACAAATAGACCAAAGACTGATTATAATTCAAAAAGAATTAATTCTCTAACAGTCTCTATCAATAATACTTTCTGAATATTGGGTGTTCAAAGGGTTATATTGACTTATATACATGTATGAGAAAATGACCACACCCATTTCTAAGAGCCTGGAGTTCAGAGGCTCAAACAAAATTTCAGGCACACAAATAGACCAGATCTTGATGCAAACTGAGAAATTGTTAAGAGACAGACAGACACACAGACAGACGGACACCGGACAACAGATAGAGATACAGAAGCTCTATATAAGAATATTTATTGTCGAATATTGCAAACATACAACATAAGCTCTGAAGAGCTTGTATTTCGAGGCCGGTAGAGCTTAAAAAATAAATACAGTATCTCTTCACTAATGATAGCATTAGACGGGAACAAACGAACAAATTTCAAAGCATCCATTTTATATAGATTTGTACATTGTAGTGATACTTATATGAAATGGTATCGGAAAATCGGCATAAATTCACTTATAAGTGCTAGTCCTTTAAGATACATTTTGGTTTATTAAGATTACATCGTCTGTCCGAAAAATGCACACAAGGTGCACTGACAATTGCTTTTGTAACTTTTCATCTTTCTTTAGAATCAACCCCTTAGACTTTATGTTATGACGAAACCTACTATAGATGTAATGACGGATCCTATGTTAGTATGTATTTCGGCCTCGTCTTTGATGCAGGTCATGTGTTAAATGTGTTGATTAACATTTCCGTCTCAGGTAACCGCTGTAGGAAATACATTATGTTTATACCAGATTAAGTGATAAGGAAAAACCTGGAATCAAAGAGGTGTGAATTGGGTTAAGGACTCCTGGAATGCGTGTAACGGCTTCGTATTATAACTGTGATGGGATCGGGGCGACATCAGAGGTACCGCCCCTGAGTATATGTACCCTCCCTGATTAGCCGTGCTAGTTGGGGGTTCTTACCTTTGACCATCAATAATTGAAAAGTCAATTTTCTGTGATTATGATCTTCTTGACATAATTATTTCGGTTTTTATCTATATACTCGTAAAATTTAATTTATGAGGAAACCGAACTTCACTTCTTTTAAACCTCCTTTCTTTGAAGGAATCTCGATATGCGCAACGAAATGATAATATAGACCTGTGCTGACCGATATATTTTTTGTCTTTATATTACCTAAGACTTATTTTTTCGTATGGACATCCCTCCGTCTGTCTGTCTGTCAATCTTAAAAACTTCAACCTAAGTTGTAAATTTTCGATAAGGTGTGTGATACAATGTTTTTTTTCCCACGTGTTTTCATCGTACAGATTTTTCTTTTGTTCCAAAAGTTTTTAACCTCATACAATAGCCTTTGATATTTTTTTTAACAAATTTTATTTCAATTAACAATTTCTTAATAAGAAAATCTGCTCATGTAAGTGTTGGTATATACAGATTTGACCCTCAAAGTGTCGACCGTCGGGTGTATAGTTTCATATTACTTTATGTACTTCTGAGGATAGTGTGTTCATATATATGTTCTTCATGCTCATTTTTCGAGTGATCTTATTACAAACAAAGCTTATGTTAAATAGACACGTGTATAATATTTTGATTTCGATCAAAATAATTGGTTCTTTATGTGTGACCATACACATTCATCATTCGCAATCGGCTAACGATATTAGATGAAATAGGGAATTGTGTTAATTACATTGTCATTAAAAGTCAAAAGAAATGTTATGATTAATTAGCTTTGCTCGTTACTGAGCATAGAAATTAATGCATGTGTAAGACAGATAATTATCCGAAATGACCTGTTTAATATTCTTCTCAAATTAAGTAAAAACGGTGGTACTAAGTGAAGTGAATTATACATTGAGAGTCAATTATTTTGAGTTGAAAAAAAGGAAAATAATGATATATCAGTCATATAATTGTTTCAGCTGAGCAAAGTTTTTTTGTTTTTGTTTTTTTTTTTTTGGGGGGGGGGGGGGATCTACACGTATGGTAACCTCGTCTGTTTGGCAGGTTACAGACTACAAAGTATCCTAACTTATGACACTTAGTATCTAATTATGACAGATGTCAATAGTACGAGAAAGAAACCCTACTGATTTCAAGATAAGATTCCTTTCAGATATGCAAAATTTTCAGGCTTGTAATATCAGTCAATCCGAAAGTCACCAGACATACCAGACAAACCTGGTAAAATTTGCTTCGGTCTGATAATATTTTTCAACTTTTTCTAGATAAACATGTTTGAATTTCTACAAAAGTTAAAAAATGTCTGGTAAGTTGTAAAAACTTTCGCGATGTCTGTAATATCCAAGAATATTATTTACAGCGATGTAAATTCTGTATACTCGTCCTCGGCAGTGACCTAATCTTTCTTTTCCTCCCAATTTGTGTCTTTTGGGCAATTTTTGGTCAAATCGGCAGGGTTGCTGGTGCCAAAATGGAACCGTCCACCGAAATCGACCCCGTCTTTGTGAATAGACTGGAGTTTCCGATTTTTTCCCTCATAGAATTAATATATGTGCTTTGAAAAAATCCAAAGACTAGAGCTAGGAACCATATTTCGCCGGTGACCATATTTCGCCGGTGACCATATTTCGCCGTTTCATAGTTAATTGCTTCTTACTGGCTATCGGAAATGTTCATCAAGTTTATTTTTTCAAAATCCTTTCAAATATGACCGTAGTAGTCATGTTTTGATAGATTGTGATATATCCTGCGCTCAATTTTGACAAAAAATACCATAAAATGTGGAAAATTGAACGAAAACACCAAATTTTAGACGTAAACATCAGAAATTTTACAAAAACCAAAAAAAGAGAAAACATTTTATTTGGCATGATTTCATAGAAGTAGTGGTGACGAAACATTTCCTGAAAATGAAATCACAATTTTTGTCCGTTTGTGTGTAAATAGGATACATATCAACAAAAACGGCGAAATATGGTCACCCCCGAAAACATGGAAACGAAATATTTTGACGTTTTTTAAGGAAACAATGAATTGCATAAAATAAATTGTTTTTGAAGTTTTTCAATCGAGAATGGAGTTAAATTAAATTCTAGCAAAAGCAATTATTGAATTGGTATCAAAGTTTTGAGATTTACAAAGAAATGTACGAAAAATACGACGAAATATGGTCACTTGCTCTACTTTAATTTTCATTGTTGAATAAGCTTGTGTACTCCACATCAGACTCCCTGCAGGTCGAGCTCCCTCCTTGTTTTTCTGTAAACGATTGGACTGCACATGACTTCTGTCTAAAGACAAGGTCAAGACGCCGACAACTTGATCCTCGTTATAAATGTCCGTATGGATTTTCGCAAGTACCCAAGTTGAAGTTGAAGGTCATAAATGTCAAAGATTGATTTGTAAAATAGTCTTTGCTGTTTGCTCTACATGTACATTTGTATGTATATTGATTACCCGTGACCAGAACTCTCATTTTGACCATCTTTTTAAACATTCTTAGTTATATCTCACGAAAGGTGCAAGATAAAATCATGAAGCTTCAGAAAATTAAATTCTTTGAGTGTCAGCTGTCATCATTTCTTATTTTCATTCATTTTCGGGGATCTTTGTAGTACACTCTTGATAAAATTTATGTAAATGTTGATTCAATTTCAGTTAAAAGGTATATTCATGTTCTTTCCTACATGTTGTAGTTGATTGTTCATGTTCTTTTGCAGTTGCAAACAAACAGAAGCAGCAGCTTTCCCAACAACAGCAGTCTTTGGTGCAACAAGCTATTACCCCACAGTCTCTGCCAACAGTACCATGGCAGCCACCTGGTCAGCAACCTGGTCAACAACAAATGAGCCAGCCACCTCCACAGGGCCTCCCACAACAACCTCCTCCTGTCATTCCTCAGCAACCTCCACCTCAAGGTCTACCCCAGCAACCTCCTCCAACTGGTATTCCTCAACAGCCACCACCCCAGGGCCTTCCTCCTCAGCAACCACTACAGGCTTTAACACAGCAACCTCTCCAGCAACAACTACAAAATCTGCAGCAACAGGTTGCTCAGCACCAGGTTATGATGGACCAGCAAATTAAGCAGAGTGAGCAGAACTTGGCAGCACAGTATCAAAGTCTGATACAGCAACAACAGGTAGTGGAATCTTACATTGTATATTGAAAATCAGTGCAATTTTGCCTTTTCAATGACAGAGAATTAAGGGATCCCCAAATGTCCGAATTCACACATGCTGGCAGACTGTCACATTTTGACTTCTTAATTATCAGTGGCCCATCAACAAAATTTTGATTGTACATTTAATAGTTATGTCTCAATGGATAAGTCTGCCAATAGGTGTGATATCGAGCATTTAGAGATCCCGCAATTGCTTTTAAATTTGCAGATTTTTTGTTTTATTCTTCAAATCTTGCCATTCTTGTGATTATGAAACCATTCTTCACTAACAAGGTTCAATGCTCATTTGCTCTTTAGATACTGACAGTGTATGACGAATATGCTATGAATTACTGACATTTATTTGGGAAAAAAATAAATTTTAATGAGAATACTATAAATTTTAACACTATACCTGTTTGTCTTGTCAGAAGATCAGGTGTGAAAGACGTGCTTGTAACCTATAACTGGATCATATGAATAATGTTCGAGAAATTGAAGTCCATGTTTCACAACATAGCAAATGATACATATATAATTAAATCACAATTCCTCTTCTTTTTTTCCTCTCTTGATCTTTTCTTGATCTTTTCGAATTTAAAGTTGAAAATCTCTAATAAAGTAGGTATAAGTACATCAAATTGTATTCCACATTAAAGTGACATAAATGGTAAGTATTTTTAAAACAATCCATCCATCCATCAACCAATATGTCTGTCTGGACATCCTTAAAAAGTGTGCTTGAATCTCTAGGATGAAACATTGAAATATTGCTTTTTGTTACAAAAATATTCCTAGTACCAAACATTTGGTCTCTCTGACCTTTATCTGTAAACATGGTTAGAAGAAAAGCATTGTTAACAGTTGTTGACCCCCCCCCCCCCCCAATAAATAAACAAAAAATGCCTATAAGTACCTTGAAAACACGTGTACAAGTATCAGCTTAGTTTACAACTAGAAGAAAAAAAAAAAGAGATGGATTGCCAGCAATTTCCTGCTGATTTGGTTAAAGTACTGTGGAATTTGAGAAATTTAATCATATCAAAACTTAAATGTCCTTGGATTTCTCAAACAATAAACATTGGTCTAATTGAAAATAACTTTTTTTTCATTCAAGATCCATATTGATGAAGCTTTGATAAAAGTTAGGGATGACGAATTGGAACAGATGAGCATAGAGTGTGATGTAAAAATGGAAGATCTGCATTCTATTGTTCAACCAATCATAGACTCTTGTACAAAAGATGCTATTCTAGTAAGTTGATTTTTGCATCTTTTTACAGTAATTGTGTTTGTCTGATTGTATGCGTGTGTGTACCAAGCAATTATTTTAATTACACCCCCATAGAGTCATAAATCATGTTTCCCAATACTAAATATTTCATATTGTACACACTTTCCAAGCTAAAAATAACATATGGAGATCGTAAAACCTTTCTTTGCTCACGAAGCAAGGATGAAGTACAATGAATTTCATAGAGCAAGATGTCAAGGTCAAGGTCAAGATGTCAAGGTCATACCAGGTGCTAGAAGCATATGGATTCTCATAGACCAAGGTGTCAAGGATATACATTTTGTAGTTTTATGAAGCACATTAATTTTCCTAGACCGAGAGGTCAATGTTATCGTAGATGTAAGAAGCATTTTGTTGATGATAGACTTAGAGGTCAAGGTTGTTGCATACAGTGAGAAAAAAAAACCACCTGGTCATCCTAAATTTATCTGTCATTTAACATTATCTTGATACAATACTCTCACTATTGCTTCCACATTTTCAGAATGGGAAAAGTTGGATATTTCAGCACTGTGCGTCTACAGAGAAACACTGCGACCTTATTGCTAATTATTTGCAAAAAAGGTTGGTACAGCCCAATTACATGGCCACTAGGTATGTTTGTGTGTGTGACTTTTTTGCTTGTATTTCTATTGCCCAGATTAACCACACAGTATGTAGTGACTAGAATACTGAAATGTTTTTGTTGTTGGATTAACACTGTTCTACTAAATAGTTGTGTTAGTTGTTGATAATATTGTCATGTGCCTTGATCTTTATAACCAGGACTTATTACAAGTATCAAAATGGTCAATTTGGAGGTAAAACATTTTCATAGGTAATTTTTTTTCTTCAAGATTTCAAAACAAGATATTAATGAACAAGGTAGAGATTTCTAACATTATTGATCTTTTGTCATCAGAAATATGCAAGATGGGTAAATGTAGAAAAATTGGGTCCATTGGTCATCCTTTGCCATTTAACTCTTAAGAGATAGCTTAACTGAAAGATCCCTCCGCCGATATTATGTACAATGAAAATCCAGCATAACAAAGGCATGTCATTGGAAGAATTTCTTTACATTTCGTAAAATTCAAATGTGACAACATATTATGGTGTTTTCAAGTTACTTTTGAAAACAGCAGATATTAGATTTCTGTGAAAAATTTCTGGTTATACCGTTATGGAAGTAGAATCCAGGGGAATAACCTACGGAACTTTTAGTTTCAGTTTACATTCATTATGCCATTATACTGATCATAGAATAGAATGACCTGGTTTAGTAATCGTACCTCTATTCATATCAACTTGTAAGTCCGTCATTGTGCTAATGGTATGTAATTATATATATAGGTGATAACTGTCTGGTTTACTCTTTGATATTATGTGATGATTACCCACTAACTACATCTACATCAATTATCTACAACATCTGACATATAGATGCATACCTAACCTATAGATGCATGCTCCTTCCTGGGTTTACATAGCTTATTCAACAAATAGCTCTAGCAATTATCTATGATACCTGCATCATTCAGACTGAAAGAATGTGAAAACTTTCTATGTGTACATAAAATATCAGATAAAACAATTTAAAAGATAGACTTGGCAAGCTTACACATGAAAGTAAGCTAGATTGTATACATCGCATGATACATATCTTTATTTATAGCATTGAGACTATTGGCCTTAGAGCGAGAGGTCATTACATGTTGGCAACTCTATACAATTACAGTACTAACACATAACAAAAATAATGTACAGTGAATTATGTATATGTACATCCGCCTATATTCTACATAATATACAACATACGTACAAAACAGAAGAGAAAGCAATATACTTTGTGTGGTTCACACACTATTTATCAAAGTTGTGTAAGCTAAATGTTGTATAACAAAATAATTTTACAATAGGAATATGGTTCCAGAATGAATAAGAAGTCAAAATTCATCTTAAAAGTCAGAAGTAATATTGTATTTCATTGCATTTGACTGTAACAATTTCGCACTATTGATAAAAAAGGGGATTAAAACACTCCACAATATATAGATGAATATTAGACATATGAGAAGTGATAGGACGCTGAAAACTAATCATGACATTATTTATTGATGCCGCTACAAAAATCTCATTTGTTTGATGTCATCATATTATTTTGTTTTGATGTAACAATGAATAATTTATTACTGTTTTGGACCAAAACAATTTGACTGACATCATTTGATTAAGGTAAATTTCAATGTAAACATCCTTTCTCTTGAAAAATAAAAACTGCTCGTTTATAATGTCCTTAATTATGTCTGATATTAGGCTAAAAAATCTGAATGTTGGTACAGCATTAGCATAAGGAAAAGTCTAAGAAGAATTATAAGTGTAAAACGCTTCATTTAAAATAGTTCAGATAATATCAGGATTGAAGAATAAAAGGAATGGTGCACCTGGAAAGCTGAGGTTGTTCGTATTTTAATTATTTCAAACAAGCATTCAGTCTTCCATGTGACCTGAAGTGCAGATGAGAAGCGAAAGATGATTACATGAAATTGTTCACCGTTTTGTCGCATACCTGTCGAGAATTAATCACTTGAGTTTATGATACCGGTACATTAAAGAGACAGTATGCAAAACTTAATAAGATTCATTGTCTGAATTTTAATTGAGTTGATCATGTGAACGGACATTTTTATCAAAGTTTAATTTAAGTAATTCTGTAAAACTGTCAGGGTGTGGTTAAGATGCCTTGATATTATGCATGAGTTTTTAACTTTTGACATTAGTACAAGATAGCGACTGTTTTTACATAAATTTGAACTTAATTTCAAAGTATAATGTGTGCTTTTGGAATTATTTTACAATAATGAACAAATGAAGGAGAACATAGAGAGGCTGACTGCAAGGAATGATATTTAATAAAGTACATCCTATGATAATTCTTGATTGTTTATTATATTTGTACAAACAAAAGTATCATTGTTTGTGAAATGATAAAAAAGGAAAATAAGACCATTGGAATGAGATCAAAGCTATGAATAGAATACAAATTTACTGTTATTCGCACCAACAATTGATCTTTCACGTAAATCAAGAAAAGATGAATATCAGAACAACAAAGTTTGTGTGTAATAAACATCTAGGGAATTCAATGAAATATTTTAGAGTTGATTTAGCTAATTATGCACCAATTCCCAAAGGTGACATTTGCTGTTTGATTTTTCTAGTTTTTTTTTGTGAATTTGGTCAATTTCACTTTTACTATCATTGATGATTTGTATGCATGTGTAAAACTTTTAAATTCTTAATCAAACAAATCAGAGTTGAACAGAAAGATATCTTCTCATAAAGTAAAGCAACCTTTTTTTTTTGTTGGAAGATTCCAGTATTTTCAACACCCACTGACTACCTAAAGTTTGCTACTGTAAGACAGAAAAAGAGAAATGATACAAGTATAATATATTTATTATCATAAATACATATATATCAATATACCTATATTATATTATACAAAAGGTATTATCTAAGAAAGTGTTATACATATACCGTATTTTTTTCATGTTGTCTTTCAGAATTGTTAGTCCAGATGCTGCATTTGAATTGAGACTACACCTTATATATCTCATCAATGACCTACTTCATCATTGGTAAGTGTGTTTGAACTGAGATCACACCTTATATATCTCATCAATGACCTACTTCATCATTGGTAAGTGTGTTTGAACTGAGATCACACCTTATATATCTCATCAATGACCTACTTCATCATTGGTAAGTGTGTTTGAACTGAGATCACACCTTATATATCTCATCAATGACCTACTTCATCATTGGTAAGTGTGTTTGAACTGAGATCACACCTTATATATCTCATCAATGACCTACTTCATCATTGGTAAGTGTGTTTGAACTGAGATCACACCTTATATATCTCACCAATGACCTACTTCATCATTGGTAAGTGTGTTTGAACTGAGATCACACCTTATATATCTCATCAATGACCTACTTCATCATTGGTAAGTGTGTTTGAACTGAGATCACACCTTATATATCTCATCAATGACCTACTTCATCATTGGTAAGTGTGTTTGAACTGAGATCACACCTTAAATATCTCATCAATGACCCACTTCATCATTGGTTAGTGTGTTTGAACTGAGATCACACCTTATATATCTCATCAATGACCTACTTCATCATTGGTAAGTGTGTTTGAACTGAGATCACACCTTATATATCTCATCAATGACCTACTTCATCATTGGTAAGTGTGTTTGAACTGAGATTGTCAACAATGATTTTCTTTATCTTTTGATATTTTTGTAGCATATTTGTAATGAGATCATAGCTTACATATTTCATGACGTTAGACATGAACGATGTTAGTGTGCTTTGAAATATCTCATCAATTACAAATGCCAGTGTGTTTGTGCTGAGACTTGAGTTGAAATATCTTATCTTTGATAATTTTCATCATTTGTGTGTTTGAGCAGAGATAACACCTTTATGTCTGAAGAGTCAGGACTGTACCCTATATACTTCATAAATGATATATATAGTCATAGATGGTTAATATTTATAAGCTAAGCTTAGCTATAGCTTACAATTTTCATGAAAGACTTAAGTACCCGACATGTGCATGTCTGGTCCATGCTGCAAATTTATCTGTTCTTAAATGATCAATTTGAAGACATAACATTTGTACCCAACAAACTTAATATATGACCTTATGTATTGCTGCTGAGGAATGCGTTTGAGCATAGACTGTCCCCAACAAACCTTATTTATGACCTTCATGTGTTCTAGTTGAGATTGTACCTTATCAACGTCATTAACGACCTTCACTATGGGCTGGGTTATGAACTCTGTCATCTTTATTATAATGAGTCTGATTTTTGCTCGTTCTATCTGTCAGTTTAGTGAGGTACATCATTAGATGGCCTTTTTGTGACTTTTACAGGATTCTGTTGAATACATATAAAAAGTCATATATTTTTGAGTATCAATAAGCATATGTAGTAGGTATCAAATTTGACAATTGTAGACCACATTAACATACTGCGGTGTTGTTTTTACGATATGATTATACTACATGTCAATCTGAGGTGTAAATTACTATCAGAGGTGCATGTGGATGTGCATATTACATTGGTTAATTATCGATTCATTATGACTTGCATGTTGTATCTTTAATAGTTGTAATTGATAAAACTGCATCCCTGTTTCACTTTTTCCTGTCATCAGCTCTAACCAAGACTTGTATTATATATCAAGTTTTATGTAGCCTGAAAAGCTAAAGCAAAGATGAGGATCACTTTGTCTCAGATGTCAGTCTGTTAGTCTGTCCATTTGTTTTGCAGTCAAACTTTTACATATATGATAGATCAGGCATAAGACCTACATCAAACTTACAAAGATGGTCAGATATGACAAGACTCAACACCCAATAAGGGTCAAGTTTACATATACAGGGTCAAACAGGTGGCATGCCTTTTCTTGAACAGTCATGTCTTCAAACGATCTGCCTGTTTAAATGTTCTTTAAAACTACCTTGATAAATGAAAACTAGCTAGCAGTTGTCTTATTCTGCCTCTGAGTTGAAGATGAGCCTTGTAATTGTCTTATTTTGTCTTCAGTGTCAGGAAATAGGCATCAGAGTTGAAGATGAGCCTTGTAATTGTCTTATTTTGTCTTTAGTGTCAGGAAAAATGCCTCCGAGTTGAAGATGAGCCTTATAATTGGCTTATTTTGTCTTCAGTGTCAGGAAAAATACCTCCGAGTTGAAGATGAGCCTTGTAATTGTCTTATTTTGTCTTTAGTGTCAGGAAATAGGCATCAGAGTTGAAGATGAGCCCTGTAATTGTCTTATTTTGTCTTCAGTGTCAGGAAATAGGCATCAGAGTTGAAGATGAGCCTTGTAATTGTCTTATTTTGTCTTTAGTGTCAGGAAAAATGCCTCCGAGTTGAAGATGAGCCTTGTAATTGTCTTATTTTGTCTTCAGTGTCAGGAAATAGGCATCAGAGTTGAAGATGAGCCTTGTAATTGTCTTATTTTGTCTTTAGTGTCAGGAAAAATGCCTCCGAGTTGAAGATGAGCCTTGTAATTGTCTTATTTTGTCTTTAGTGTCAGGAAAAATACCTCCGAGTTGAAGATGAGCCTTGTAATTGTCTTATTTTGTCTTCAGTGTCAGGAAAAATGCCTCCGAGTTGAAGATGAGCCTTGTAATTGTCTTATTTTGTCTTCAGTGTCGGGAAATAGGCATCAGAGTTGAAGATGAGCCTTGTAATTGTCTTATTTTGTCTTTAGTGTCAGGAAAAATGCCTCCGAGTTGAAGATGAGCCTTATAATTGTCTTATTTTGTCTTCAGTGTCAGGAAAAATACCTCCGAGTTGAAGATGAGCCTTGAAATTGTCTTATTTTGTCTTTAGTGTCAGGAAAAATGCCTCCGAGTTGAAGATGAACCCTGTAATTGTCTTATTTTGTCTTCAGTGTCAGGAAATAGGCATCAGAGTTGAAGATGAGCCTTGTAATTGTCTTATTTTGTCTTCAGTGTCAGGAAATAGGCATCAGAGTTGAAGATGAGCCTTGTAATTGTCTTATTTTGTCTTTAGTGTCAGGAAAAATGCCTCCGAGTTGAAGATGAGCCTTGTAATTGTCTTATTTTGTCTTTAGTGTCAGGAAAAATACCTCCGAGTTGAAGATGAGCCTTGTAATTGTCTTATTTTGTCTTCAGTGTCAGGAAAAATGCCTCCGAGTTGAAGATGAGCCTTGTAATTGTCTTATTTTGTCTTCAGTGTCGGGAAATAGGCATCAGAATTGAAGATGAGCCTTGTAATTGTCTTATTTTGTCTTTAGTGTCAGGAAAAATGCCTCCGAGTTGAAGATGAGCCTTGTAATTGTCTTATTTTGTCTTCAGTGTCAGGAAATAGGCATCAGAGTTGAAGATGAGCCTTGTAATTGTCTTATTTTGTCTTTAGTGTCAGGAAAAATGCCTCCGGGTTGAAGATGAGCCTTGTAATTGTCTTATTTTGTCTTTAGTGTCAGGAAAAATGCCTCTGAGTTGAAGATGAGCCTTGTAATTGCCTTATTTTGTCTTAAGTGTCAGGAAAAATGCCTCCGAGTTGAAGATGAGCCTTGTAATTGTCTTATTTTGTCTTCAGTGTCAGGAAAAATGCCTCAGAGTTGAAGACGAGCCTTGAGAAGGTGGTGGTGCCTATATTCTGTACAGCCAGCACTGGGATAGACGAAGACAAGAAACAGAAACTCATCAAAGTTAGTATACACTTAAAATAAGCTGTTAACAAACTTTCGATTTTAAGTCAAGGCCTCAAGGGTATTATAATATTATTATAGCGAGCGAAGCGAAGCTCGCCCTTATGGTAACGCGTATACACATATTGAGAAAATATGCTGAATCAAAGAATGAGAATGTACTACTATGCTTTCAAAAACTTTCGTCCCCTCGCAGACAGAGTTGCTGCGGAGATGCTGAATATTGCCATTTAAATTTTTTTTTCGACTCCAAGTAGACGTATATGTTATACTCAATTTTTGTTTATAAGTTAAATTTATTGAAAATATTTTTCGTAAATCAGGTAACGATAAAGCATCAACAAGGCGGCGTAACCACGGGAAATCCGACATTTCCGGTTTTAAACGAGACGTTTCGCTCTAATTGCTTTTCTCGTCTCGGGTGGTTTCGTACTGTCAGAAGTCGGAATATGTTTGTTTTTTCTTTTGTTCTTAAGTAATTTATTTTCAGCTAGCCTAAACATTATTCTTACAAAATAAAAATGAATTATAAAGAACCATATTTTTAAAGAACTATATTTTTAAGCCCCCCCCCCCCCTAAAAATGTTCATCTGCTGGTCTAGATCAAGTTTACAAATGCTTCCGTGTTTCCACTCGCCTTATACTACCTTTTTGGGCAATCATAAATAGAAAGTTTTGTAAGATAAGATAAACCATCATAGTCAAAATAAAAAAGAAAGATCTTTTTTTATTTAATATATTATAATCATATCTATTTTCTCTCTGCTCGCACAAAAAGGCTTTGCCTTGATTCATATTAATGCTGATGTCATCGTTATCATATAAATACTGTATGGACACATTCAACATGTAATGATAGCATCACGTCAGTTTTAATTCTGGCTTTGACAACCTTATACTAAGTGCTGATGTACTCTCTGTTTACAGCTATTGACCCTCTGGGACCAGAACAAATATTTTGAGCCGTCAACGATCGAGGTAGGTTGACTGCTGCTAAATTTCACACTGACACAAATACATTTTCATAGAAGATTGTTATTAGATATGGACGGATTTTGAGGAATTAAAAAAAAAAGGGGGGGGGGGGGGGGTTCTGTCTGGCAAAAAGGGGGATCAACCTTTCAGTCTCCTCTATATTTGTACATCAGATCTTTCCCTACCTATATGATATCATATTGCATACACTGACAGTGCATTTACACACCCTTTAAGCTTCCTTTAATTTCAGTTTTGATGATGCCCCAAAGGAGAAGTCCATACTTAGTAATGAAAGTATTTATGTATGACAGTATTCAATAACTCAGCAGAAAGTGACGACCAAATTGTAGGTTATATCAATCAATTGTCATTTTTGAATCGATCAGTGTATTTATGTGAGGAGTGTACGGTAGACTATTTATGTGATCATCCGTGATATATATCAACCTTGCACATTCCATTATCTAGTGGTCTGATTTCCTATTTTGAAATTGCTTATCTAAATGTCCTCGTTAATGACCCCAGACCTGACCTTCATAGTGACATCACAATGCTATTGCGTCGTTGATGTGACGTTACAACGAAAACGAACGCAGAAAAGTATGGACTAGGAAACTAAGAGACCGAGTTAAGGAATTCGGGTATTAGTCAATTGAATTTATTCATTTGTGCTGTACATCTGTCCCTTCAGAAGATTGATATTTGCGGTGGGTGGGGTTTATAGTTCGTTTTAATTCGGGTCCAAATATCGGACGATGACCGTTCAACTTTTTTACTGACTAGGCCAAGGATACGAGTAACGTCAGTCAAGCATACGTATGCCTCACAGCGTTACATATACATTAATTAAATATACTACGTACTCTCATAAAAATGAAAAAGCTCTTACGAGATAATTTATCTCAACCAGACTTTGACATTTGGCGTTTCCTTGGTGTATTACAGACCAGATAACACGTGTTCAAGGTACAACAGGATATTTTCCCTGATGTTCTCTGTCCCAGGAAATCCCTTCGTTTATGTTAGAGTTCTTTCTCTGAACTTCAGGTTTTCCATTGTGTTTTCGTTTTTTTGGGGTCATTTATGGTAACTCGGACGATTTCTACTCTATTGTTTACGTATGCGAATATTATCTTCAATTAACTTAGTAATGTAAAATTGTAAGCTGTCTTGTATTTCCCTATTATATACTTCCCCGAACAGCGGACTCTTGTGTAAACAAACGCTCTGTTTTCTGGAGTCAAAAATTCAAGGCCAGATTTTCATCGGTTATTGATTGCCAACACGATGGGTAGTAGACCACAAAACAAAGCCTGCGGAAAATCTACATAGTGATGTGTAATACAAACCGAGATTTATACGTAAATAAGTATATGACAATTTCATGTAAGCCAAGGGGGGTACTGAAACCCCGATATTAAGGTTTCAGTCGCATACCTAGGATTTATGAAAAAAGGAAATAAAAGCATCCCCCCTTTCCCCAGAAAAAAAAAATGAAAATAATCGAACCCCCCCCCCCCCCCAAAAAAAAACCCAAACCAAAACAAAACAAAACCAAAAAAAAAAAAAAAAAAAACAAACAAACAAACAAACAAACAAACAAACAAAACAATATATACAGAAGAAAAATCATTTATATATGAACAAGTACATATGATAGGAAATGAGTAGCTAATTAAAATTTAGCTCTTTTGTTTACGGAATGAAGAATAGAAAGAATCATTTTGAGCTAACAAGGTGATAAAGGTTCACTCTTTTAAGTACAAGAAAGTTAATGAAACTGTATTGCTCGGGTCCCTATTCTCACGCCATTTGAAATCTGAAGAACCAAATTGAATATCGGGGGGGGGGGGGGGGGGGGGGGGGTCTGTATATTCATAGGATCATTGAATCTGTGTTCGTAAATAAAGTCACGGAAAAATAATATATGTTGCAAAGTGTGCCACAAATTATTTTTATAAATATGCAATTATTTCATGAATCTGCAGACGGAATTTTTGTTTACTGTGGCAAGATTTGAAATATGCGGTTTTGCATACTGAAAATTCAAACGTTGCGCATCTCCGATTTTATTTTTGTTACTAAGTGCTGTCCTAATGTTATCACAAACCATTTTACCGTGACTTATAACCACATGGACCATTTTAATATTCGAAGACAAAGCTGTATGTCATATAAATTTAGTGGCTTGACCTATTTTTCTGAATTACGTTAGTTGGTCCCCGCACGTGTCTACTTTTTGCATGCATACATGTAGGTACAAGTGGCGGGAGTAGTATAAATCTGTCCAGAGTATGATATTTGTATGATGACCACTTTGAACTCGTCAAGGGAAAGGTTGATGGTAAATACATCAGGATACTTGACGGTTTTGTGATCAATTACGAAAAAAAAAAAAGAAAAAATCGAATACCTACAGGATACAGATTTAAAAAAAGGTGTATCTATCAACAGATGACATAATCATACATATTTTTCTGGTACGTAGATTTTTTCGTAAGATGTACAAGATACGTATAGAAAGTTGTTTGCACGTCATTGTGTCCATGCAAGATGTCCACGTGACATAAGATGTGTCCACGGCGCTGACATATTAATACGGGGGATCATAATTACACGGCCACGTTTGATTACACTGTTTTTGACGTAGACGTACGAGGAAGACTGGAATACGGACCTTGTCTTGTTTGTGTATTGGATGGTGAAGGTCAAGCATGTCCTGGGGCCACGGGTTATACACCGCTGACCACTGAGTTAGTTGACCACCATATAGGTGGAGGAGTTTGTAGGTTTTTATAGCAATAAATGCACCGCCAGTGTCTGTCTGACAAGTATCATAGGTTGTAATGGAAACGCCTACATCTACAGATTTCTAATTAGTTTAATTTTCTCGACAAGAAAAGGGATAGTTCCCCTTATTAATACAAGAAGAAGCACTGCTCATATGGACATTGACCTATCATTCCTTGAAAAAAGGAGGAGAAGGTTGGCTCAGGCGCAAGAATTTCGAAATGTCGCGCTCACAAATTTTGTTTGTGTCATATTTTATGTGTGTCCGTCCCTATGTCCTTGTTTCTGTAGGCGTGGTCAGTAACTGGCCGTGTTTGTTTTGAGAGTGACCTTTTTGTAACTTTGATACGTAATGAAATGCAAGACAAAGAGCAGACACCTGTTTTGTTTTTGATACGTTGTTACAACCCATTAGGCTATGATACCTGAATTCATTAACATATATTACTTTAAGTGTGAAATAGAATTAAAGGAACATAATTAATATGGGCGTTATATGATTATACTTTTAAACAATTTTCCAATGTCAAAA
Source organism: Pinctada fucata (assembly GCA_028142955.1). Taxonomy (NCBI): domain Eukaryota; kingdom Metazoa; phylum Mollusca; class Bivalvia; order Pterioida; family Pteriidae; genus Pinctada; species Pinctada fucata. Next base: position 19,212,006 of record AP027103.1, on the reverse strand, counting down.
GGAGACAATTACCTTGAAACTTAGGTTGTTAAATCATTATTTTGGAAAAAATCAACGAAATTCACATACGGATTTCATTTGCATGCGGAGATCCTTCGCCGGATTGTAAGTTTTGAGGAAGGAAGAGGTAGAATACGGTGATGGATTAATTATTGATGTATTGACACTCAATTTAGTGTAATTTATAATAAGGCAATTGTTTTTTTCTTCATCCGTCAAAAGGATTACATTTATACTTTCCTTATATTTCGAGTACAATGCACATCCTCTTGTCGCGCAGAGTATACAGGTATAAACACTAAATGGGAATTTTGAGCATCTCCTTTTCATGTTTCTGTAACTGAAACGATTTCACTCGTTTTCAAAGGATTTTTTTTTTGGGGGGGGGGGGGGGGGGGGTCTCTGATGTTCAAATGTTCGGCTGAGTGTATATGATCTGTGATTTGACTGATCTGTTGTTCTGACTTCGAATTGATGCAGTTTGCGTTTTTTCAATATGCATAAATCTTGTGGAAATAGCCATTTGTATGTCATTTAAAAAAAATTATGTATGGTGCAATGATACCCATAAATAAATACAAGACAGTGAAAGTTGTAGCATTTCTGTTCAAGGGGAAAGTTTAATTGTCCATTGCTCTTACTAGTAACCCTATACAAGTTTCCCTATACAAGTATATAGTATATAGTAAGCATTGTTGTATAACATAGAAATCCAGGAATAATGAGTAAGATGTACATTACCCCAGTCATACCTGGTCTAGATGTAAGTACCTGTAATATTACCTGTATTATTACCTTTCAGGAACTACTTAACGAAGACCGAGGTAGCCAATCAGAACTCGTATACATCTTACTTCCCACCCCGTCAGTGATTAACACATCACCCACGTACGTTACCCCCGGGTCGACGTGCCACTGACCTCAGTAATTGTACTGGGAGACAGCGGCAACCTTTCACTTGCTAGCTTTTTTATGTCATGACTTATATTGGTGGGAAGTCGTGAGGTGGGGTTGGGGATTGACAATATTCAACAGAAAAGTTGGTCAATAATATCATCATACATGGTCGAATGCAGACTTTTTTAATGTGGAGAATGGTCCAGGACGTCATGGGGCCCAGTATATGGTTTTGAACAATACATGAAAACGGAATAGTCAGTATATTTTTTTTAGCAAATTCTAAGGGGGGATGTTCCTGACCCTGCCAGGCCCTAATACCCACTCCAGATCCGCGCTTGTCTTGACGTCGAGGTGCATTTGTCATAATGCACTAAGACACCGAGGCGTATTAGTCTGAGCAATGATATATAACGACAATATGGTATCTTCTCATACAACACATAGTCCTTAATAACTTAGTAAAATTTGCAGGTGTTGAAATTCATTTTATCGTATGTCATAATATAATCTCTAGCATCCTTGAACTGGAGAAAAATATATTGACCGTTTTCATAATTTGGAAAAGAAGAAAAGTTTCACCCAATAGCAAAAGTATGCGACCAAAGGAACTCACTCAAATCCTTTCCATGCCCTCAAAATAAAAGAATTCGTCAGTCCATCTGTCTCAGTTGATCGGTATGTCGGTCTCTCCCTGTTGTCATAATGACATTGTTCACTATTCATTGAATTCTTTGTCTATTTTCCGATCATTAAAAAAAATAATTCCAAGGAATGCACGTGTCGCCTGCGTAACATAGCGACACTTAGGAATCACTTTTATATAGAGTGTGACATTCAAGTGTGACAGACAGACGGACAACGGACAAAGTGATCCCTAAGTGTCGCTATGCTTCGTATGGAGACACAAAAAAGCTTGCTTGCTGATCTTGTCTGTCTTGTTTGCTAGTACTTTTGTTGTCACTGTGAGATGAACATTGCGATCTTTGTACAATAGGTCTTCAAGGTGTGGGTGTGTATTGTTAAAGGAGGAGAGTCTGACAATATACCACAAGCTCTTGCAAATATGACCCCCTTTCCCTTCCCATGATTTCGTGAAAAAATGGTTTAAGTATCTCTTCATTTTCGGCCATGTTTATTTGGCAAAAATGGAAAAGGGAGGAGAAAGATCATATTTGCAAGTCCTATGGACATGAATTGTATATTTGTAGACAGAAGTGTGTACTGTAATAGATTTCAGTATGTTTTTGACGATCATCAATATCTCTTGTGAAGATTATTCTGATCTATCCTTCCCTGATTTACGTTTTTGTCTCCTTTAGACAAAGAATGATCTTTATCCATTATTTATCAGTGTGAACATGGTCCACGTGTCCACTACACAGCCACATTGCCCAGAACGTGTCCACCAGCGACGTGTAAAAATGTGATAGGAACTGTGTCATGGAATTAGGTTATATTACTGACACGAATAATGTTCATTAAAAGAGACTAACCAGTATTACCATACGTGATAGATGCGTTGGTGGGATCTAATTCTGCCTTACATGCTTGGTTGTAACAGTACAACTCGAAATGTCTGTCCGTCATTCGGATTCGTTTCAACCATCAATATAACTTCTTTTGTGTTAATACATACTGAATATTCTCAGCATTTACCATACCTGCATGTTCGCGAATTGTGATATTTTTATGTCACCTGCAATGTAAGGGCGAAATGAAGGGATCACCCTGTCCGATGTCCGTCTGTCTTGTAGACACGATTTCACATAAATAACTATAAGTTTACTTTATATACATGTGTAATTCTATCAAACTTGTCACAATGTGGCGATGATTAAGCATGACAAGACACAACTATTAATCAAGGTCAATCTTGTATTCAAGGTCAAATATTTGGAGTCAAACTGTTCTTGAAAAGTCTATTGAAATCAAGTTGTCTATCATTATTGGCCAAGGTCATACTTGAAGAAGAGGCTAAATGATCTACTAGTATATCTAACGAAAGTTTGATCTTCGAAAAGATAATTGCATCTTCCATGAATTAGATACAGTGAAAATCAGATATCGGGATAATTGTGATGTTTGTTTTGTTTTTCACATTTAATGTATTTGTACATTTCTGTCACAATCGTTCGTCCATTGACTTTCTTTAAGTCATGGTAAATAGGATTTATGTATCGGAAAAGTTGAAGTTTTGAGGAACCAAGTTTTCAATTATACATGACGATGTATGATGGCATAAATCCTTTCTATCAAGGGAGCGTTCTATTAATGAATCTGAATATTTTTCATACTTCAGTGTGATCGACCTATTATTTTATTAAAACTCTTGGTCGTTAAACTTCTTTACTGGTACATTCCACCCCCGGCAGCTGTGTTGTGCAGTCCATTGACAAGAAAATGCGATTATCTGTTGAAAACTCTCTGCCGCTAACACAGCGGAGAAGATTGAAACACTAAATACTTTAAGTAACACTTTGTAAGAGCTTAGAGCTTATATGTTCTAAAATCTTTAATATTTTCCTAAAATCGTCGAATTATGAAACATCTAGATACATAAAAATGCTGGCTTCGTGCGGCAATACGGACATTGTGAATAAAAAGAGAACAAAAAAGATAGGCAATAAAACAATAAAGGCCTATATTGTGTCTTTTTCTGACTATAGATTTTGGGAAATTTCAAGTGAGAACATGTGCTCTCTTGAAATTTTCCCATAATTCATTGTCAGAAAAAAAGACAATTGTGACAAAATTGTGACATGGCGTGTGTGTGTTTGTCTGTCAGTCCGTACCTCATATGTTCTCATAACCTTTTGGTCGGATACAGACCATCAATTAACATTGGAATCTTAAAATACTTGTCACAAAAGGTCACGATGAAAAAGGTATCAAATTGCTTTTCGAGGTCAAATGTCAAAACCTTGTATGCAGGATGTGTACGGAACCTTCAGCCATCAGCGAAAGATCTCCTCGATAAGAGGTCAAGGTCACGGTTAGGTCAAACATATTTATTGATTTGCGAATATACCAGAATTGAACGACAATGAGAATTACGTATTCGATTGTAATCATTCGAAATTTATATATGTATTTGAACAAAGTAAATTTGCTTGTGTAAGCGATTTTTGTCAACGATGTTTAAGAGAGGGATAACGAAATATTCTGTCCTAATTTACCTGAGCCTTGATGACTTAGGCGGGACAAGTGTAATTCGTTACAAATGTTATAAATCACTGGAATACTACAACAGAATTGTTAATGAAATCACATGATACCAATTACGTAGATAACACAAGGGTTGTTTAAAAGATTCGCATACTATGTTCTTACAGTGAAACTTATCTTCGATATGTATTATCCCTTTAGAATTTTATAAAGATTCATTGTTTATATGGTGCTTTAAGTCTTAAAGTATGTGTTACTTTTTTCTGGAAAAAAAATAAAACATTTTTCTGGAAAAAAAAAATAAACACGAAGCCTATCATTACATTACTGGGGCATATGATTTAGGACTGTTTGTCTAGAAAACTTTAACATTGATCCCTTTTGACTGGTAAATCATAGAACTTTCATGTTTCAAACTCTAAGTTCTTTGACCTTTTTAGCTCACCTGAGCTATTGTCATAGCGCGCCGTCCGTCCGTCGTCGTCGTCCGGCGTAAACTTTTAACATTTTCGACATCTCATCTGCAACCGCTGCACAAAATTTCATGAACCTTACAGGAAGCAAGAGCGAAAGGTCCTCTTCAAAGGTTGTGTTTTTCGTGCCAGTCGGTCTTCAAATATAGCCACCGAGGGATCTGATTGGCTGTTTTTTTTCGACTTCTCCTCTGCAACTGCTGCATAGAATTTCACGAAACCTTACAGGAAGCACGCACTCAAGGTCCTCTACCAAGTTTGTGTTTTTCTTGACGATCGGTCAACAAATATGGCCACCGAGCGCTCTGATTGGCTGACACATTTTCGATTTCTCCTCTGCAACTGCTGCACAGAATTTTGTGAAACCTTACAGGAAGCAAGTGCTTATGATCCTCTACAAAGTTTGTGTTTTTCGTGCCAATTGGCTTACAAATATGACCATCAAGGGATCTGATTGGCTGACACATTTTCGACATCTCCAAATCCGATGCTCATAATTTCATGAGAGCCTTCACCAAATTGTCCACTATATCATTCTTTTGTTTGCAACTTAGGTGAGCGATGTGGCCCTCCTTGGGCCTCTTGTTTTACAAAAGTGACCATTTTTGGCCCCAATCAAAAATATTAAAAAGGTTCTATTTTCTTATTCATTATGCTTCTTCTGAACAAAAAATAACAAATTTTATGTGATTTTTCAAAAACCCTGCCTTTTAGGGCAAAATGATTAAAAGTTGAGCACTATGTCTTTACATTAGAAATTCAGAATTTTTGCAAGGGACACATATACCTACAGTTGTAAGCCCTAGAGCAAGGGCGTGTAACAGGTTCATACTCATATGGGACATTCCTTTTTAGCTCGCCGGGACGAATGTCCGGAGAGCTATTGTCATACCCCCGGTGTCGGCGTCTGCGTTGGCGTTGGCGTGCGCGTGCACAAAAACTTTAACCTTGCTTATAACTTTTAAACCAATACAGATTGGGCTTTCATATTTCACATGTGCATTCCTTGTGACAAGACCTTTCCATGGATACCAAAATTTTTGACCTTGTGACCTTGACCTTGGAGATTGACCTACTTTTGAAAAACTTTAACCTTGGCCATATTTTTTGAATGGTAAGTGATAGGGCTTTGATATTTTATATGTGTATTCCTTGTGACAAGACGTTTCCATGGATACCAAAATTTTTGACCTTGTGACCTTGACCTTGGAGATGATTGACCTACTTTTGAAAAACTTTAACCTTGGCCATATTTTTTGATTGGTAAATGATAGGGCTTTGATATTTCACATGTGCATTCCTTGTGATAAGACCTTTCATGCCGTACCATAAATTTTGACCTAGTGACCTTGACCTTGAAATTTTACCTACTTTTCAAAAACTTTAACTTGGGCCATATTTTTTTGAATGGTAAGTGATAGGGCTTTGATATTTCACATGTGCATTCCTTGTGATAAGACCTTTCATGCCGTACCATAAATTTTGACCTAGTGACCTTGACCTTGAAATTTTACCTACTTTTCAAAAACTTTAACTTGTTAATCAGAGGAGTTATTTATTGTTGTTGTTGCAATTTACATATGGTTGCCACCGGCGAGCTATGTTGTCATTCTGACAAGTCTGGTTATATTCTGAACGTACATGGAAAGTATCACTTTGTTACATGCGCTTGCTCTATATATACCATAAACTATTATGTTAAAATCTGATTGTTATCATTTTACCACTAATTTCGGTAGCAGTGGGCAATTTTGGCGGGAAATAACACTCATATTAGTTGATTATATCTATTTTCAATTCAGTTTCAATAAACAACAATATCTCTAATCTTATTTGAAAGATAAAAAATAGTATGAAAACAATTTTTGAAAATGGCAAAAAATGGGGCCAAAAACGGCTGATTTTGCCCCTACCCCTTTGCATCGACCTTTACTTTTGATTTGTGAGTGATAGAACTTTCAGTTTTCTTATGTGTGTATACCTTGTGACAAGGCCAAAAGTTTGACTTTTGAACTTAGAGTTTGGCATTTTGTTTGTATATTAGACTTAATTACATTTTTGCAAACATAAAGAATGACTCATACTTATATTTGCTCATTAACGTCCTTTCGTATTCCATGTGTGTCTTCCTTGTAAGATTTTTTTTTCGCTGGTACTAAAACACGGTTGCATATCACGTGATACGCAAAAAAAAATTGTTCCACGGGAATCCTCGTTGATTTTAACCAGGTACAGTCTAAATCTACTTTACATGAATTTATTTTAGGCCTATCATATGACCAATCATTGTCGATCTATTCTGATCAAGAGTTAACGTGTCATTTGCATATCACGTGAAATGCGACCATGAAAAGCTATTAGAAGTTAAACGGTGATCTTTGTAGATGTGCACACTGTGGACTTTTTAGGCAGCCCTGTTTTCATCCTAGGATCTTGTTAACCATTTGACCTTTACTACACTCGTCTTTCTGGGCCAATAGCCCTTTTCTCCCCAAGGCTTGATAATTCGTTCTGCCATCAGTATATCTGATTGGTCATATTTTATTTGGTTTATTTTAAGTGGTCAGATAAAATTTGTTATAACTTCTTGTAATAATTATGTATATGTGAAAGAGTATAAGAAGATTGATATTTCGGTGGCAACACGAAAAAGGTCGTACATGGAGTATTAGGAGGGAGCATATAAATTAGTTTACTTAATGGATTAATATTTCATAAGTCTAAATGCCATCTAACTGCCCTTATTTAACAATTCAGATACTTTGATGAGAATGATTGACTTAATGAGACTCGTGCGTAAGCGGTAACAGGTTAATTATGATAAATAGTTTTGTTTACCTGTCCCATCGACGTCTATATGCACCTGAACAATTGTTTTCGCAAGGCAACTATGTCCCGTGGAAGTTGTTCCAAATACCACTAGCAAAAACAGCAGCTCGGGAATTTCCTTTCTGTGTTATGCACTTGTCAGATGACGACTTAAGAGATGCCATGCTGTCTGAAGTAAAATTGGTGGGGGTGTCCTCACAGTGTTTTTATGAAGAATTCTGTTAAGCATGTGTTTTCTTATGTTTGACCACAGAGTTACAAAAGTTCTGATTTATGCAGTTTCTTGGTACAAAACTGAACATGTGTTTTCTCCACTTTGAACGTTTTACGCTTAACGCTTTGACATTGACGTTAACGCCTTCGACAGCGTAACATCAGTGTTAATGTTGTAACCTTGATGACGCAATCCTTTCTTGTTAGCAGGGAAAAACATGGAATTGGAGCTGTGAAATTGTTTGTATCATATTGAAATGGGTCCATTAATCTATGGATTCAATACACGAAAAAGGGGGCTAAGTGAACAACCTTAACCTGAGCAGATCTAAGAGGTCCTCCTTGCACAGCGGAGTTTTCGTAGTGAACGTTTAGAAATAGAAAGGGACATTTGAAGGTCATTGATCCCATTGTTGGTCATTGTAGAGACTTTAATAGAATTTACTTTAGTTCTTACTATCTGTTTGTACTGGGAAGTCGACAGGTGATACACTTATATAGATAAACCTCTCCCAGAGGAATTCCACAAAAAGTCCCTGATCCCTGCCTTATCATAAACTGTAACAGGATGACCAACAAAACATTGTCGTTTCCGAAATGACAGAACTCCCATAGAGAGTGGGACGTATTCTTCAATCCTAATATAATTACCCATAATACATATGACACTTGTAAGTGATATACCTGAACTGTTGTCCACCTGCTATGGCCGTACTCTCGTCTTGGCCATCACCTCGGTCTCCAGGAGGCGATGACCATGTTGACCGTACACAGAACTCAGGGTGTGAGGATTTCCTCAAGTTAAGGCCGGACATCAGTCTTTTACCCGCTGTGTCTCTCACACACCTGCGTTCACAGCTCGATTCGCTTAGTACGGTGACTGAACTATAGATCTAATACTCGTATGTTTGATACACGGGCATTTCTCCAAAAGTACTATCTCTGAAGGTGCACTGTCTGCCAGGCAATTCCTGTATACATAACATGACGTATTCATTAATATGATATTAATAAGTTCTTCGTAGAAGAGATGCACCTACCACTCCTTGATTCATTGCATATTTAAAGAATTCCAGAAATTCCCAAAAAATCTAGGAAAAATGAAAATATAGTTCAGGAATGAAATTACGATTTTGTGAATGATGAAATGGCTAATCGGTTCAACTTGTGAAATGTACCATTAATGGTGTCAGCTAGTGAAATATCTGGAGTTGATTAAAGAGGTTATTCTTTGTGTAACATTTCATTTTAAATATTTTTATTTTGCTTGTCTTCGGTTGGTACAAATTTTATGCATTATGATCAAACTGATGATGTTCACTTTATCATAAAGAATGGATTGCATTTTAATTCAGATTTATGAATTAAAGTACAATTTTGCGGATATTTACATTGTCCGTACTGCAGTATGCCATTTCGAGAGGGATATAGTCCAAACCGGTAGTCCAAGAGTTTATTGTAATGATCACCTCGAGGAAACCTATATTGGTCACAACGCAAAATAGGTTATTGGTTCCTATATTTCCTATATACAATGACCTTGGTGATGATACCCGCCTTTGATGGATATCGAGTCTCTTCGTGCTTGGCCATTCCTGCAAGTTTGATGGTAGTTAAATGTATTTTTAAGTGAGTTACAGTGTGGGAGTGTGACTACGGACAGACGGACGTCAGATAATATGATACCTATTTGGCGCCTCTGCGTTGCAGACGACGTAGAATTGTTTATGAATTTTGCACTTCGTCACCTTGATCTTTGTCTTGGTGTTGGAAATGCATTTTGATAACGATTTAAGCATCATCAATTAATCTGGCACCAGCCTCAGATTGTAAAGATCATACCTATAAAGTACGTAATTACACTGGGATTTGACATTAAAGATAACCGTATAGGAAAAGTGCAAGTAGCTTGCAGCAACTTTACATTTTCATTTACCTGTTATTTTACGTTTCAAAATCTTGAACTTTGTATTTCGCAATTGTCCTTGATCTTTCTGTCGTTTTATTAGCCTGTACATCAATACAATCCTGTATTTGATGACATATCTAAGTGTTTACATACTTAGCTAAACTATGACTGTCCCCATGACTTACCTAATTATTGAAGCTGTTAATTGTATACATGGGAACAGTTCCCAGAACATGGGTTTCACGTGATGTTTTGGTTTCTATATTAACACGGATATTTGGCAGCGTTTACCGTTTCTTAACCCAGAGTTATTTCCAGGATTTCATTGACGTACGTACTGTTTGGATCACATTGATCCACTGGTGAGAAAGAAAACTTCTCACTTTACAAGACAAAGATAGGATCAGTTGTCAAGATATACATGTAACTGCCACTTTCATCACTCAATATCATCAGGTACATAGGTTTCTGCGAATCACTGTCAATAAACGGTCACGTCCTGGAGAGTACGTCCAGGAAAGTACGTCTGAATTTTTGATCTGTGCAGCTGTGCTTGATTTAATTCTGGTCATATGCACTGTAGTGATCACCGCGTCCGTTTGTCTTTCGACCAAATTTTTTGTCCGTCTTTCAGAAATTGCAATTTATACTGAAATATATGCATCTTTCAGTTGTGATCTTTGTGATCAACCATAACTCTTACATTTGAAAACAAAATATTTTTCATCACTGGATACCAGACATTTAGACTTAGGGAGCAACCACTTTATTTTTAGGGGGGGGGGGAGGGGGGCAGGAAGACTTTTGCCGGCCGGAAAATTTTTTTCGGCCATTTTAAGAGCCGGAAAATTTTTTTCGCCGGCCCTTTGGGCCGGATTATTTTTTTTTAATAATTTTCCAATGTTGAAAATTACTCTAAAGTTTAAATAATTCAGCGTGATTTTTCAGCCCTATTAAACATCAAACACACAATGAGTTCATCTCTTGCCAGCAGATCACTTGATTTTAATTTCTTGAATGGCATATGGTGCCTACAATCTGTTTACTAAAATGATACTCAACGGAGACAGGCTATATGGTGCTAATGACTTTTGAATTTTATTTATTCACTCCAAATTGCGTAAAGTTTGTTCTATTTTTTTATACTTTGTTTATGATACACAAAAAAGTGTGTATTTGGCAGTGGAAAGGTTGGAAGAGAGGGGGGAGGGGCAATTTCATGATCCGGAAAAATTTTTTCGCCGGCCCTTTGGGCCGGAAAATTTTTTTCCCTAAAATTTCGATCCGGAAAATTTTTTTTGCAAAGTCTTCCTGCCCCCCCCCCCCCCATAAAAATCAAATGGTTGCTCCCTTACTGGATACACCTCTCAATGCACGGTCACATCTAGGTACATCTTTTATTAAAAAAAAATCTAAATGCTAGTCTTGTTGTAAAATTGTAATGATACGTGATCTATATTTGATGCAACAAACGATATACGAGGGACCTGTATCATTTAGATGCGGGAGCATTCTTTAAAAATAGTTATAGAAGATCCAGACGACAATCTCAAAAAGTTACATTTTCTGTCTGTCCACCCGCCAAAATGTCTGTCTGCCTGCCAACCGCAGAAACATTATTCCTTGCGACTACCTACGTGTTGCTTCCAAAATGCTTGTCTTTGGCGAATGAACTAAGAAAGACAACTCTCATGTTCGCCTGCTCTTAATTAACATTCTATTTTGTAACTGTTCTTGAAATGATAAATTCTTGTTTATTGCAGCAACTAAAGAACCCAGCGGCAGCCTTGTCAACATATCAGGTAATAGATATTTGCACTGCTGTCTTTTAGATAGTACATGTATGTATTGAGGGTTATGATTGAATTTTATTGTGATCATACCTCTTGTAAATTATTCCTTTTCCTTGAACTATCTCAATGAGACAGTATTTCACTGTACATATGAGTGAGTTTCATATCTAAGAAGAACTAGTGCTGTGATTAATGCTGTAGCCAAAAAATTATACTATTTTAAAAATCATTGAAAATCTAGCATCAAATTCAGATTCTTTATATTTGTTTATCATGCAATTCGTAAGACAGGTGTTCATCTTTCATGTACAATCTATTCTATTATTTGTAGGCAAATCTAATCACGGAGAATGCAGCAATTGTAGGACAGATAACAAATGAAACTCAGCAAAAATATGGCGCTCTCCAAAAACAGCATCAGGATTTCTCTTCTCATCTCAGTAATCAGCTTCAACAGCTACAGCAGCAAGTACAGTCTGTACAGGCTCAGATACAGGCAGCCCCTCCCCCTGTGGAGACACTCCCACCAGGTAAGTCACTGTGTACAGGCTCAGATACAGGCAGCCCCTCCCCCTGTGGAGACACTCCCACCAGGTAAGTCACTGTGTACAGGCTCAGATACAGGCAGCCCCTCCCCTTTGGAGACACTCCCACAAGGTAAGTCACTATGTACAGGCTCAGATACAGGCAGCCCCTCCCCCTGTGGAGACACTCCCACCAGGTAAGTCACTGTGTACAGGCTCAGATACAGGCAGCCCCTCCCCCTGTGGAGACACTCCCACCAGGTAAGTCACTGTGTACAGGCTCAGATACAGGCAGCCCCTCCCCCTGTGGAGACACTCCCACCAGGTAAGTCACTGTGTACAGGCTCAGATACAGGCAGCCCCTCCCCCTGTGGAGACACTCCCACCAGGTAAGTCACTGTGTACAGACTCAGATACAGGCAGCCCCTCCCCCTGTGGAGACACTCCCACCAGGTAAGTCACTATATATAATCTCAGATACAACAGCCCCTCCCCCTGTGGAGACACTCCCACAAGGTATGTCACTTTATACAATCTCAGATACAACAGCCCCTCCCCCTGTGGAGACACTCCCACAAGGTATGTCACTATATACAATCTCAGATACAACAGCCCCTCCCCCTGTGGAGACACTCCCACAAGGTAAGTCACTATGTACAAACTCAAATCCATATAGTTCCCCTCTCTATGGAGACACTTCTACCATGCAAGTCACTGTGTATATGCCCAGATCCTATCAAGACCCACACCTCTACTTCAAAGAGACAACGGTGACCCTTATGGGTAAATCACAGTAAGGGAAAATACAAAAATCCCCTTCCATCCTGTGGATATCCTATCCTGGCTGTGGTAAGTCATTGTGTGCACATTTAAAATCAGGCATCTCCTTCTCATATTGACACATTCTCTCCTGGTATTTCACTGTGAACAGACCCAATTCATCAATGTTGTAAAAAAATAATCACTGTACTGGACAAATGAGAAAATGCAATATTTCCATGCACTGCATGTACTAGCACACTCTTTTTGTGTGAAGAATTTAAAAGAAGTTGCAAGGGAATTCAGGTTTGCTACAGTTTTGCTATGATATCCATTATAAGATTGTTACAAGCAGATGATCTAGGTATTGGATAAGAGTTTCCTTGATGATATTGGCTTAAAAATTGACTGGGTGCAAGTAAATTTAATTGTCAATAATATCTGTTAACAATTTGCTGCCTTTGATACATTGCTACTGAATTTAGGATAAAGTTGCCTTAAAATATTGCATAGAATATGAGTACAGAAAAAATTACTCTTTCAGCATCAGTGGCTGTTCTTCCTCCTAACTTGCCTCCTGCATCAGTAGCTGTTCTACCACCTAATCTGCCTCCCTCTACACAGATCATCACCTCGGCTCCACAGCAGATTATAATACCATCAGAGGCCCCGCCTCCCCAAGTGGTAGACACACCCGTTATACAGCAGCCAGTTCTTAATCAGGGGATGCCACCCTTGTCCAGTGGTCCCCAGGTGGTGCATAATGAACCACAACCACTGATGCAGGTAAAGTTTTATACATGATTACATTTTAATTCATACCATATTTATGGTAGAGTGATATTTTACTCCATGCCTGTAAAAATCATTTTCATACGTTTTGTTTGTATTTATCTTTTTATCATCATGTATATTAAATTGCATGTATTTCATAATCCTATACATCTTATATTGTGTGCCGATTCTAATACATGTATGGGGAAATCTGAAAACTAAATCTGATGTACATACTCCTGCCATAATCTTTTTAAAGCTTTTCTACAATTAGTATTGCTTTAGGCCAAGTTAAGACAAATTTAGTTATAAGGTTGTCTTCAATTGGTTCTTTTAAATTAAAAAGCCATGATTATTCAAATTGAGGTAACAAAGAGCATTTAGTTTTCATTCTACCAGACAGTAACTCTAGAACTTTTCAAACTATTCAAACCAGGTAGATCATCCAAATAGAGGAATTCTCTTAAGCATGTTAAAAGAATTAGAAAAAATTCATGTTTTTAGCTCTACTGGTCTCAGACCAGTCGAGCTTATGCGATCACCCTTTGTCCGGCGTCTGTCCGTCTGTCCGTCTGTCTGTCTGTCCGTAAACAATTCTTGTCCGGACAACTCCTCTGAAACTGTAAGAGATAGAAAGTTAATTCTTTTTGCATTTTACTTGGACCATGGTCTAGTTGTGCACCTGACATTTAGTTTCACTCCCTGACCCCCAGGATCTTAGAAAATGGGCCTGGTCATTAAATTCTATGTAATCTTGTCCGGACAACTCCTCTGAAACTGTTAGAGATAGAAAGTTAATTCTTTTTGCATTTTACTTGGTCCATGGTCTAGTTGTGCACCTGACATTTAGTTTCAGTCCCTGACCCCCAGGGTCTTATAAAATGGGCGTGGTCATTAAATTCTATGTAATCTTGTCCGGACAACTCCTCTGACACTATAAATGATGGAGACTTAATTCTTTTTGCAATATGATGGGTCTGTAGTCTTGTTGTGCACCTGCTATTTTGTTTGAGCCCCCTGACCCCCAGGGTCTTAGAAATGGGTGTGGTCATTTTCTCCTATATAACTCTATGTAATCTTGTGCTCGCAACTCCTCTGACACTATAAATGATGGAGACTTAATTCTTTTTGCAATATGATGGGTCTGTAGTCTAGTTGTGCACCTGATATTTTTTTTTAGCCCCTGACCCCCAGGGTCTTAGAAATGGGTGTGGTCATTTTCTCCTATATAACTCTATGTAACCTTGTGTTCGTAACTCCTCTGACACTATAAATGATGGAGACTTAATTCTTTTTGCAATATGATGGGTCTGTGGTCTTGTTGTGCACCTGATATTTTGTTTGAGCCCCTGACCCCTAGGGTCTTAGAAATGGGTGTGGTCATTTTCTCCTATATAACTCTATGTAACCTTGTGTTCGCAACTCCTCTGACACTATAAATGATGGAGACTTAAATCTTTTTGCAATATGATGGGTCTGTGGTCTTGTTGTGCACCTGATATTTTGTTTGAGCCCCCTGACCCCCAGGGTCTTAGAAATGGGTGTGGTCATTTTCTCCTATATAACTCTATATAATCTGTGCTCACAACTCCTCTGACAATATAAATGATGAAGACTTAATTCTTTTTGCAGTATGATGGGTCTGTGATCTTGATGTGCACCTGATATTTTGTTTGAGCCCCTGACCCCCAGGGTCTTAGAAATGGGTGTGGTCATTTTCTCCTATATAACTCTATATAATCTGTGCTCGCAACTCCTCTGACAATATTAGTTATTAGGTTTGTTACTGACCTTACACGGAAATCTGTCGGGTTGATAAAGCCCATAGAAGGCGAGGCGCTTGCGCCGAGCCTTCTATGGGCTTTATCAACCCGACAGATTTTCGTGTAAGGTCAGTAACAAACCTAATAACTGATTTGTTTTGTCGAGGACCATTTTGTCGAGGACCATTTTGAGGACATTTTGTCGAGGACCGTTTTGCTAATTGTCGGCCATTGCCTTACAAATTTTTGAAACTGACTTTCCACAAGAATTTGTCGGGCAGTCACATGACCAAATTCAAGCATTCCCATTGGGTCAAACTAGTCCGAGGCAAAACAATATAAATGATGAAGACTTAATTCTTTTTGCAGTATGATGGGTCTGTGATCTTGATGTGCACCTGATATTTTGTTTGAGCCCCTGACCCCCAGGGTCTTAGAAATGGGTGTGGTCATTTTCTCCTATCCTGTATACAACTCTATGTAATCTTGTGCTCGCAACTCCTCTGACACTATAAATGATGGAGACTTAATTCTTTCTGCAATGTGATGGGTCTGTGGTCTGGTTGTGCTGATATTTTGTTTGAGCCCCTGACCCCCAGGGTCATAGAAATGGGTGTGGTCATTTTCTCCTATATAACTCTATGTAATCTTGTGCTCACAACTCCTCTGACTAAATTCTTATTGCAATATTATGGGTCTCTGGTCTAGTTGTGCACCTGTTTTTTATGTTTTAGCCCCTGACCCTTAGGGTCTCAGAAATGGGTGTGGTCATTTTTCCTATATAAGTAAATGTAATCTTGTGCTTGCAACTCCTCTGTCACTATAAATGATGTAGAATTAATTCTTTTTGCAATGATTGGTCTGTGGCATAGATGTGCACCTGATATTTTGTTTTAGCCTTATACCCCTAGGGTCTTTGAAAATGGGTGCGGTAATTTTTTCCTATATAGTTGTGCTCTCTTCTTGTTTAAAGCTATTTATGATGGGGAGTTAATTCTTCATCCAAGTCTTGATGTGTCATTGGTAGTTCATTTGAGCTAGCAGTCCTTGGCCCCTAGGATCTTGGAAAATGGGTGTGACATTCTTTTTAGAAATACTTTATCTCGGATATTATGAATTATATGAGTGCTATTATAGTTGCAGTATAATGGATATGTAGTTTTGTCATGCTACTTATAATTTGTTAGAGCGCCTGCTCCCTATGGTCTTGGTTAAAAAAAAAAAAAGAAAGGAAATTGATGTTTTAGAAAAAACAACCAGGAGAGCTACAGTCTCGTCAGAGACTTCTGGTTTATATGAAGCTGACCAATTTGACGATTTGATGTGGCAGTTAAAACTTCAATGACATGCAGATGTGTAGTAGATGATATGTTTTAATGCATGCAGTCTGTTTTCAGTTGAATGTGACCCCTACCCTTTCTGTTGCCCAGCAACC
The DNA here is from genome assembly GCA_028142955.1 of Pinctada fucata. Lineage (NCBI taxonomy): Eukaryota > Metazoa > Mollusca > Bivalvia > Pterioida > Pteriidae > Pinctada > Pinctada fucata. The sequence continues at coordinate 19,195,469 of AP027103.1, read as the reverse complement.
TTTGACCTCTGTTCCTGATAATCCACAGTTTGGTCAACCACCTTTGACCTTTACAGGACCACCTCCTGGATTTGGTAAGAATAAAAAGCCTATTGTATATTTCTGTATAAATAAGGTCTTTCTTATTTTTAAGATAAAAAATCATTGGTACAAAATGTATAAGGTATTTTTGTTTTGTTTTTCTGTGAGGAGATGCAACTCTATGTTAATGTATTAGTAATGAGTTTGTATTACAAGCAAGTTTGGCAAATTTATATATTGAACATGTTTTTCATATGTACATAACATAGTTATTTGTAAGATATAAGAGCATCCTTTAGACATTTCATTGTATTGTTTATATTTTTGATGAGATACTTTGTATTTATAGGGCCAGGGGGACCCCCTCCCCCAGGTTTTGGGGGACCAGGACAGTTCTCTCTTCCAGACTTCAGTAAGCCTCCTCCTGGATTCCCCCCTGCAGGTCCACCACCCTTTCCTGGACCTCCTCCTGATATAGATCTTACACCATCTGTGCCATATTATGAGTTACCTGCAGGACTTATGGCTCCTCTTGTCAAGGTCAGTATTGCAGGGTCAAGTTTATATGATAGTTTTAGCATAATTACTGAATGTTTGATATTTAGTCCATTTGGAATGGTCTTATATTTGTTATGTTCTGTATGTCTGCTTATTTTAGTGTAACCAAATTGAGCGGAAATAGGATGATATAGGGGAAATTGAGTTATCAAGGATTTGCGCTCTTGACTTGTTTTCCTTTATAATTGATTTTATAACGAATAATTTAGTCTTAACAATGCTAACTCCCTTAACATCTGAGTGTCAACAAAAGTATGTACATGCACAGAAAGTAAAAATGTTATACTAGTAATATGATGATATTCAAATATATAAATTTGTTCATGAAGGTAAAATAAAGTGCCTCCTATTTATTGTTTTATTGTGCCTCAAACTATCTTCAGCCAATGATGTCTTAGTATGAGAGTCACATGATGTTTTACTATGTCAAAGAATTTTCAAAGTCAAAAAGTCTACAAGAATATATTTATATTATTATACAAAGGTTGATTTGCATGGTAAAGTTGTGATAGGATTTCCTCTTGACATACATCCTTTGCATATATTGTATGTGTCTCTAAAGTTGGTGTGAAGGGGCATCCAGCTCCAAACCAACAAATTTACACACCTACTACGAGTAGGAAGTATGGCAGGAACAAATTTTAAAAAATACAAGAAAAAATTAATGAATGAAAGCTGGAAGACCAATTAGTTATTAGAATAGGTAGTACTTTAAATACTTTATATCTTTTATTTCCAACACTTTATAAGTATAATCATTCTCTGGTTCTTTTGTGGTTTCATTGAAGAAAACTTTTTCCTAAGGACAATGCTTTGCTGATCAGCCCCTTATGACATTGAGTTAAGGGAATTCTATTTATATTCTCATAGACAACCTTTCGTGAAAGTTAATTGAGAACAATGAAAAACGTAGACAGTATCTGATTTGAAATAATAAACAATAAATTTTTCTTGAATTATAACAGTTAGAGGAGCATGAGTACCGCCCCCTTGACCCCAAGGACATCAGACTTCCCCCTCCCATGCCTCCAAGTGAGCGTTTACTGGCGGCAGTGGAAGCTTTCTACAGTGTACCCACACATGAAAGACCTAGGGACAGGTAAATGTTGTTACTTTTTCTTGAATGTTTATGAACATGTTCATGAACATGACAGGCTTGGTTAAAAATTTCAAATGAATACACATGCTCTTTCATAGTTGCATTGTCTCAAGTTTGAAATTTGAAATCTTTCAATCATTGTATTCATGTAAAATGTATAAACTATTTCATTTTGAAGTTTTGAAAGTTCTTGGTTAGTTCAAATAAAAATATATAACAAGATATCATTATCTAACATACAGTTTTCAGCTGTAATGTTGTTGATCAATTTGTCCTTTTCTCCTTTATAGTGAGGGATGGGAAAAACTTGGTCTGTATGAATTCTTTAAAGCCAAACAGAGTGCTAAGAAACAGAGAGATTTAGAAAGGGAACTACGAGGAAGGCAGCATTCAAGGTCAAGGTCAAGATCTCCATCAAGGTCACCTTCTAGGTCAAGATCAAGGTCAAGGTCGCCACCCAGAGAAAGATTTAGGGACAGACAAGATGACAGAAGGAGGTCTCGTTCACGAAGTATTACTCGATCACCATCTCCTGTTCGAGGTCGTAGGAGATATAACAGTAGGAGAAGCAGATCAAGGTAAACATTATGCCTTAGGTCCTGGCATGCTTTTATAGAAAATTAGCATAGACGAATAAAACTTCCTCAATTTTGTGATTTGTGATTAAAAGAACAGGCTTTAGTTCACCAAATCTATATTATTTGAAGGATAACACAAATATTGACAGTATTTAATTATAATTTTGATCATAAGCTGTTAAACTTTTGCACATTTTGATAAGCCTTTTGATGAATAGTTGGGTCTTCTGAAGCTGTTATGAAAATATGATGTGAAATTCAATAATGATCCTTAATTACCCCACTAATTGACCCTTCCGATTGCGGGAAAAAAATGCAAAATTTCGTGACGTCACAATGCTCTTACCACATGTTTACCTCGGACAAACAAGCTTCGAACCTCGGTCAAACATCGAAAATGCATTGTGACGTCATGGAATTTCTCAAATTTTTCCTGCGTTCGGAAGGGTCAATTAGGCAAAATTTATGCTCTCCAGAACTTATTATTCATGGAAAGATATGTACATGATTAAATGAGAGATAAAATTTATTCCCAACCATTTTCTGAAATTTTGACCTCATACTAGAAATAGATGTTTACCCCCACTTTGCTACATGTACAGGTCCTATTACACTGATATAAATGTATGATCTTATGTATATAAAGTTTCAGTAAGCTGACTAATTTTGATAATTAGCTTTAATATTTTTATGCACATTTTAATAAGCTTTTTGATAAATAGTCGGGTATCCTGAAGCTATTATGAAAATATGATGTTAATTTGTTCTAGCTCCCTTCTTTTTAACAGTATGTAGTCAATCAATTGAATTATATTTTTGTAGATCAAGGTCAAGATCAGAATCGCCGTTACCATACCAACCCAGTAGTAGATCACCATCGCCACAACGACGAAGGAGGGTCTCCAGGAGCCCAACTCCTCCGTTAGGAGTGAATCTGTAAGTAAAGTATCTATGGAAAGAGGGGTTTACTAAGACAAACTTAACGAAGTTGCATATTAGGAACCTAACTGTAGTTTTATTCAAAGCCAATTCTTCATTGCAATATATTTTTAAATTTTTCTATCTTAACATTTATGTAACCTCATTTTCTTGTGAGCCATCTAATGATAAGATTAAATGTAAAGTTAGCTAAATTTTCTCCAGTGCTAATCAATACGATTTGGACTATTTCAGGTCAGATCCAGGTTCAATGATGACCCCTGGAATGATGGATTCTCGTCTGGGTATGGACAACAAAGGTCATCAGCTACTGAAAAAGATGGGTGCGTAACAGAATTGTATTGTATATGTTTGCTGATTTAAATGATAATGCTGTCTTAAATAATAGAGGAAGACAAAAAATAAAAACCAAAATGAGAAAAAAAAAATCAATATCTATGACAGTTCCTCAAACATGTCATAAGAATCATGCAAAATATGTATATTAGAGCTGCATCAAAGTTAGTGAAACAAAAATTTTTGTTGCAAATTTTTTCTTTGAGACTTTCATCTCATGAATTCATTTTTTCTGGATTGAAATTTATTTTACATCAAATTGTATGGAAGTATTAAGAAATGTTCAATATCAAATACAATAACTCTATAACCTTAGTATTTATCTTAGTTTTATGAAATGATGATACAATTATTTCCATGAGGGGGCAGGTAGGGAATATATTGTCATTATCCAACCTTGCAGTAGATTCAGATGTGGGCCAAGGTAGTTATCATTTCTTTCAAAATAATTTCTCAAAATTTTGACTAACAAGGGCAGATTTACACCTCAACAATTTTTTTTGTTAATCACATGACAACAAGGTTTCATTGACAGTAATTTTAATGATTAATTTCTAGGTTGGGGAGGTAGAGGTCTAGGTGCCAGTGAACAGGGTATTGTAGATCCTATCTCCGGGGGTGATGTCAGAGACAGACAGGACATGTTCAAGGGGATAGGAATGGATCTGAAGGACCCGTTTGAACAATTCAGGAAAAGTAAAAGTCACGGTTTTATACAGAGGATGAAGGCAAGGGACGAGGAGAGAACAAAAGGTTAGTACTAGTAGCAATAACAAAAAGGTTATGATGTTGTTTATTCTATACTGGTAAAAGGACACAGAAAAATAGTCTAAAGTTTTATGTTATTTGCAACATATGGGATTACTTTTTCTTTCATGCCGGACAGAACTATCCACTCATGTATCGTTCTGAGACAACTCTGTGTTGTAGTCTTGGATGTTTGTCTCGAAACTCAATATTGTGATTAATTGATGGATTGTTTACTATAAACGTGGAAATTTTTGAGTAGAAGTAATGAGTTGTAAGAATAAGGGCTTGATTTTGCCCTGAAGTCATTCGATTATTTCTCATGCGCTTTCCTTCCTTTGAAGGAAAAGGTTGCTCAGAATAAGAATATTATATATTAGAAAATTTCTCATAAGTATTTTATTTAAAAAAAATTTATGTAATATTTGATAATTACGTCTTGAATAGGTAGGGAGTAACAATGTCTGAAAATGCAAATCGTGAATGAAAATATTCAAAAAATGCATTTCTCACATAAATTTTAAGTGTTTTATGTTTTAATCCCAACTTATTTCAAAAATGAAAAGGAAAAAAATAACTTTGAAACCAGTATGTTAATGTAATCGGTAAAATAGGCGATTCGGAAATTGAAAACTGTTATATTTTGTACTAAACAGCCACATTGTAAGCTTTCAGGTGTGAAATACACACTGTGTAGAAATAGACATCTTTATATTGTTTATTTCATTCGTGTATGTTGTATGTTTCATCAGAATCCATGCCGAATAGATTGTTTCATTGTATAACAAGAAGAAATGGGCAATTTTTATCTATCTTACCTCTTTTAAGTCAGATTCTTGAGATACAGCCCCCACCCCTTCTTTCGTTTTTTGTCTATGGGACATTGTTCAAATCCGAGTTACAGAACCACACTTAGTCAGAAAATTGGTATTAGTAATATACACCAGTTAAAAGTGGCATTTTGTAAATCGGGATGGAACGATGTTGTAAATTTTTTTCCATTTTCCATTGAATTCAATAGAAAAAAAAAAAACCGCACATTTTAACCCAAATATATATAGATATAAATATATTGTTATTGATGATTTATTTAACCAGACATTAGATTCAAATATGCATTAAGTTAGTTGATATTTCTACTGAAAAATTTCTTCAAATTTCCCATTTTGAAATTTCAACTTTTCAGGGTAGATTTTACGAAATTAAGACCTAAGTTTAGGTCAAAATATCAGAGATACTGAATATCAACAATTTTTTCAAACACACAGTAAACTGTGCTCCAGAGGAAGACTGTTCATAATATTGAAGAAAAAGTATATGTCCATGTTGAAGTAAGAGAGAATAAATGCTCAAGAATAGTGCCATTTTGTGATTTTCTTGAAAAAGTATCAGCACAGTAAAATTTGCCCCACTAGTTATTTGGATGGAATAAAACAGTTGATAATTTTTTGGTATCCATCAGCTGTACCTTTTAAAACAGTTAAAGTCAATAATATTGCACATGTAAAACGAAATTCAGGGATTAATACTTCCGTAAGAGAAATCCGAACTGTTCAAAATAGTACCTCCAGCTCAATTTTTATAGGAATTACGGCGAAGCATTTTTTCAGTTTAGAAGTTTAGAGCAAATTTTCAGACTTCTCCGCTTTTAGGTATGTAATGAATTTAAGTCTTCAATAAATGATACATTTTCCATAATGAATTTTAATATCTATATAATTCAAGCTCAATGAGTGCTAAAACGGGAGATGTGCAAGAATGGTCTTATATCATGACCAATGACACACCTTAATTGTCATAAATTACTTTGAAGTTACCTGTATATACTACAGAAAAGAGTTGTCTCACCTTTGACTATATGCAAACAGAAATGTCTTGCTTTTTAAGAGTTACCTCCAATTGAATATAGAACTGACTTTATCTGATGTCTTAAGGATAATAATTTTATATCAACCATATATGACACAACCACGTAAAATAACTTACAGTATTTATCAAAATCACCTTTATTCTGTAGATGTATCATCTTTACTCAACAAAAACATGGCATACATTTTATGTTTAATTTCTAAAGGCTATCTGTTAACATTTTAATCTGTTTTTTTTTCAGTGCAAAAAAGTCGAGAAAAGGAAAAGGATGCTGAGTGAGAATTCAGAGTACAATGTTTTGATTATTGCAATAAAAAAGAAATTGAAATGAAAAAAAAGAAGAAAAAATAAAGAAGAATAAAAAAAAGATTATGACTTGATTCTCTGTGTAAAAAAAATCTTGAATCTGTGGATCTCATGATAGGTAGGATTTGGGGTTTAAAGTCTTTTATTGCTCAATATAGAAGACCTCCTCATAGAACCACTACAATTACCCCCCTGGCGAGACCTGTATATTCCAGTTTATTCTCAACTCCTTTTACAGAAGTATACATATATACCACAGAGCTGCTCTTAAAGCTGAACTAAGTCTTTAAAAACCCCCATGACGTAGTAAATTTTTTTAGGGAACGGAAATTGTTAGAAGTGAAACTAACAATCTCCGTCCCCTAGCTAAAAATACACTTGGTCATGTGTTGATTTGAACTTTCCCCCTGATGACGTTTTGCATACTAATGTATTGTGACCCAAAATCCACTACCTCGAGTACTCGAGCGGTATATAAAGAAGCCTGGACGCGTGGACATTGTCATTTGTATGAGATGTCGTCTACCTGTAAAGATGAGTTCAGAAATTAGAAAATATCAAAGAAAACCATACATTGAAATAGAAAATGGATAAAGTAATCATGAAATCTTCAGTTTTACTGAAATAATTAAAAGACGGGTACGTAATCTTGTGAACTTGTGGAAGGGGATGGGTGGGAGGGGGTTGTTTTAGAACGGGATGGGGACGGGACCGGGTGGGTAGGTTTTTTCATATGTTTTATATGAAATATTGCGAACCAAAAAGATGAATTCAAAATATCCATAGTTACATTTTACAATGTCAAAAAATTATATGCTACGGTTTACATTGATCAAAATTTGGTACATATGTGAAATAGTGGTGGGGTGGGATGTTGTTGGATTCAAGTATATCATTCAAACCAACAGACATGAAAGTAAATTGAAATGATTTTTCACAAGCAAAGGAGATCAAATATACATGTAGATGAAAAAGGAGCCCAATGTTTATGATAAACCAAGACATGTTGGGCCGGAAAGGGGGGGGGGGGCGGTTAAGTTATTGAAAATTTATATTATCTGAAGTGAAATAGTATATTGATCAGTGTTTACTGCTAAAAGTTTACATCAAAGAATGGCATGCAATTTATTAGACGGAAGAGTAGTTGGGAGGGGTGTGGGGGGGGGGGGGGGGAGGGGGATGTTATATCGAAACATAGCCATGCAAAAAAGCACAATAAAAGTACATACATTAACATACTAAATACGATAGTTAAATTCTTCTATAATATTCTATTTTCATTACAAACGATTTTGTTACATATACCTGTATACTGTGAAAGGCAAGTACATAGCTGTTTCTCTGCATTTTCCTCATTTCAAAATTTCTTTTAGAAAATGTAATTAATCAGCTAAATTTCGAGAATACAAAACTGCATGATAATTATAGTGTTTTACTTACATGATATTTTAGGAAATACAATCCAATACAGGCCAATGGTCGGTACACAATTTTCTACAACATACATGTACATGACCTCATTGTGTAGACACATGTGAAAATCGCGTGTTCGATTAGACTATTCGCATAATGAAAATGGGCTTTTATAAATTCATATCAATTAAAATATACATGTATACTAGTTACCGAATATTTGAATAAGCTTCATTATCCATTGGAATTCATATTTATGATCGTTTGTATGATTATTTCCATTGATGTGTTAAGGGGGGGGGGGGGCGTGAACGTGGAGACCTTGGGATGCAACAGATGGAATTCGCATCGGAAATGGGAAAGAAACAATTTATAGAATTCTTGACAATCCTATTTATCAATAGTTTATAGGTTTCCTTTGTGTTGAAAATATTTTTTCGTCGAACAACTCTACCTGGGCCATGTCTTGGATCCGTTTCCTCCAAATATCCCCATCTCAATAACTACCCCCCCCCCCCCCCCCCCATCAAATTATGTATAGCCCTTTCTTTTCGGGCCGGGTCCAAAATTTATGTTGAGGAAATGGGGAACATAGTGGCCTTACAGTCTATACACTTTCCCGATACCATAAACCATGACTAGGTCAAAGCTCCAGGTCAAGGTCACTAGGTCAAATGTTAAGGCATAAATTGAAAGGTCTTGTAATGGGCAACCTTCATGTATGATATAAAGTTTCTACTGCGTAATGTTCCTCAGGATTTTGCTGCAACCAGAAACTTTAACCAAAATGTTGACGACAGACAGACAGACAGACGGACATCGTCAATCTATAGACCGGAATTGCTTTGCAATCCGGCCAATTAAAAGTGGCGAGTTGGAGGGGTTTTGTTCGGTTTAAATCATCCATGAACGATCATCATATGCACTACTCTGGAGCAGAAATGTTGGAAGAAAGAGTAAAATTACTTTGAATTTCTGTGATTTTTTTTTACATCCACATTAAAAGTATAGGAATTGGAATTTAAAATTAATTTCATCTGAAACTCATCAAAGCTTTTATACATGCATTCACATGGTTTCATTTTTGAATAGCTATTCCTTTTTTCCCTTTTATCAATGATTTTCGAATGCCTGATTTCCCCAAAACTACTCTAATAAAATATTACTTTATTTTTATGAAAAATTTAATTCACTTATAAACAGAGAGATAGAAGTATTTACAATATAATCCTCAGTAAACAAAATTTATATCTTGTAAGAGGGTCTGAGGGGAGGATTTTCTAGACAAATTTTCGAATTTCGAATTGTAAATTAGGTGAAAAACTGAAGTTCTTCTTCGAAGCTTGTATATGAAATTAGACTCTATGGTGGAAACATGCATCTATTGCATGTAATAGTAATGCATTATATTCATGGTATATTTATAAGCCTCTAAGGAAGCCCTTTTTCCCCCATTAACATGCATTCTTTTGATATTTTCAAATATAATCTTTGCCATTAAAAATTAATGTTTTGATAGAAAACTACAGCGAGCGAAGCCAGCCAAAATTTTTTTTTTGTATAAATTGAAAACTGTGACGAACGAAGCGAGTCGGAAAATTTTCAGGAATTTTTAGCGAAATTTAAAGGTAATTCTTCAAATATAGACTACTTGTGAAAACAAGATTATTTTTTTTCTGACACACCATAAGCAAAATCAATTTTTCCATCAAAATTCAGAGCAAAATTATTTGTTTCGAAAAAAAAAAAAAACCCCCAAAGCCCCCCCCCCCCCCGAATATCAAATGGACCGTGCCTTAGTTTTTCGAATTTTATGAAACTTTTATTGTATATATTGAAATAAGTTTTGATATTTGAGTATATCTTAGATTTATAAAGATAGAGTTTTAGTCTTGATTCCTTTTTACACGTCGAAGAGTACATATTACATTCATAATATTTTAACTTTTCTGGACTTTTTTTCTTCATTATTGAATCTATTGTACTACTTTTTGGTACTAGTATGTGAATATATATGTCGGTGTAATTCAGAGGAAGTTCAGTTCAAATTAGTTTCAATTGACCTATTTGTACAATAGTTCTTGTTCTTGGACTTAATTCAAGTTTTTCCTAGATTTAAGAATTCAGACTTTTTTTTACTGTTACATGTATCGCAAATGTTGAACTGTGTTTTGGTTTGTGATAGATCATGTTCAATATTTG